>RCAB01000669.1:0-27982 GCA_003640385.1 Setaria digitata | reverse complement strand
TAATTAGAGTTAATTAGCTGAATGAGTTATGATCAAACTTGGAGTTTATTGCTATTTGAAACTCCAAGAAATGTACTGGGACTGCTTGTTGAGTATAATCCATTTTATGGCGCATATTGGGCATTAGATGAAGTATAGAAAACGAGAACATGATTTGTACTCAAAAAAAGGCTCGTATTAAAAATTTCTGAGAGAAGTTTTTGCTCCTCTGATTTACTGATGGAAGCTAATCATATTTTTAGCATTGGATGAATTGCTTATTTTTCGCCTTTTTTTAATGCTTTTCCATATTTCTTTAAATTTTTTTGAATGTTACTCCTTCTGCTAAATTGAGATTAAAATTTTAATGTGCATAATTAAGAAATTAAGCAAACAAAATCGGGATGGAAATGAATAAGTTTATTAATAGTATTAGCTGCAAGTTCGGAGATTTTAGTTTTCTAAATTTGTTAGATCGGCATCCGTCATAGCAGTGATCGTCCTACTTTTTTTCCTTAACTGTGCAGACTTTTCAAAAGGTTGAATAAATTTATGAAATTCTATAATTTATTAAATTCCTTAGGATGTGATTGATAAATTAAATTACTCCTTTCACAAAAAATTTGTGAAGCTACATTTTTTTTCCTTTTAGGAATTCCGAAAGAAAAAAAGAAGCAAAAAATAATATGTAAAAACTATTAATTAATAATGCAAGAATTTATAGTAAATTAGAAAATTAGAGAAAAAAAGAAAAAAATTATTTTAATGATACTTTTGCATTTTCAGTCTTTCCTATTTTTTCAAATTTTTCAAAAGTTTCGTAGAACATTGAAAATAAATGCCAAAACAAGAGGAAAGGCGTTAAAAAGTAATAATAATAATAATGGAATAACTTGATAATTTTGTTAAAAGTTCAGTTATTTGGATCAGGAGTTTTCGAAAAATGCATTAATAAACTGAGGTTTGTTCGATTCGAAGAAGAAATTTCTTTCTGCTGAAGTTGAGTAAATTATCTTATCGGGCTGCCAAATAATAAGCAATTATTTATATTACCCACAAATTCAACCTCATCTTGCCGGAACATTCAATATCTCTTCGTGTTACTACAGCATGATTAAAAAAAAAACAAACTTTCATTTAGAAAAAAAAAAAAAAAAAAAAACAAAAGTTTTGCAAATTTCCATAACCTGTTTCATCTAATTCGATTTGGCGTCATGAAAAATCCATTCTAATTAATTCAAACAAAAAATATAAAAATCTCATTAGAAGTTTTTTTTCACCAAAATATTTTCTAATTAATTTACTCCTATCTGCATTACAATTAGAGAATCTCTAATTCACTTATCATAACAAAATACAAATTGAATCATTCCACATAGATTTACATCTTAGACTATAATTTTCGAGAACTCTCAACAGCACATAAAGTAACGAAGAAAAATTAGCGGTTTGATAATCAAGGAATGATAATTCATAAATGTAATAAGTTTTAGTTGCAACTTCAGAAGAAACCTTAAAAATTATTCACATCTTGGAAAAATTCCGAAATTTCAGTCTTAAAAAAAATTACGAGATCCTTTTCAAATATGCTTATCAAATCAGCGTTAAAGTGAAACTTTATTTGCATAAATGGTAAAAGTTTTTGATTTTAGAAATTTGTGAGCAATAGAAAGAAATAGAAATAGTTCCATTTTCTGCATTCTGTCGCTTATTTTAAACGTAACATTTGCTCTTCTTAAAACTAAAAAATTAATTTCAACTTCTAAATTAAAAATTTAATGATTTTCGTTTTTTTTTTTTTTTTTTTTTTTTTTTTTTTTTACAGAAAATTGAGTCAGAAATGAGACAACATGTTATGTTCACATTATCATAAACCTTAAAAAAAAAAAAAAGAAATAATCAATTCATAAAGAATGTTTTCCTCCCCCTTTCTCGCCTATTTGTTGCCTTTTTTTAAATTTAAGAATGAATAAAATGAAGTAAATTTCAATTAAAATATTCAATTAACCACATAATAAATCATCGATTAAATCATTCATTCTAAAATTCGTTCAAATTTCATGTTATGGCTATGGTTCCAGAATAATGCATTATGAATGGAAAACAAAAAAGAATGAATTGGGGAAAAAAGGAAACTTCCAAGATAAGTTAATAGATATCAAAACAAAATTTAATTTACATTCAAAATTAATTACATATAGTGCGCATTCAAAATTAATTATGTAAAAGTTTTGCCTAATTTTTTATACAAACATGTATTTAAATTCTATAAATATTTTTATTGCATAAGTTTTCATATGCATGAGCAAAATGGTCAAAAATGCATGGGTGAACAAATTTTTTTTTCCTTTAATTAACTCGCACTAATTAAATATTCCAATTTGATAAATTTTCACAATAATTTGTATTTTTCTTTTCCGTATTAAATCTTCTAAGTCAAAAAAACTAAATATTTTTTTAATGCAATTAATTTGTATAAGACACTGAAACGAGTTAAAAAATACTTTTTAACTTAATGAATTAAAACAAAATGTAATATTGATAAATATGGTGACATTTCTATTAAGTGCCAATAATATATTTTTTTTCTACAACTTCATATGACAAGAATCGAATATATCTGGCTGTTGGTAATGAACTAGTATAGTATTTTCCGATGCATTTTCCAATTATCACATTTGTTATTAAATTCCAATAGATTCAACATTGCCCAAAAAATATGGATAAATGAGAAAAAAAAAAAAAAAATGTAGATAAATAAATAAATGCTATTGCTTTCTCTTTTCATTGCCAAAAATTCAAATTTAATGGATTAAATTCTACTTTCTTCTTACAACTGAATAATACATCATACCTGGAAATCATATATTCATTTATTAAAAAATATATTTTTGTTCTATGTTAAAGAAAAAAGAAGAAAAGAAGCTCTTAATTACATTTGCATTGGTTATAAAAATCTTTTCACTGAAATTCTTTCGCATACGAATTTAATCTATAATTGAAAATCTTCTTGTATTTATGAATTATTCGCTCCAATTTTCATTAAGTTCACATATTTTTAAGCTTTTTGCAGGAGACAGCAAACATTACAAATTTATTTAAATTAATTAATTTGATTTGAAAAAAAAAAGATGAAAGAAAAGAATTAAAAGTAAAAGTGAAGTAGGAAAATGCTACTCGGTGCAAGATGATAAGCAACAGATAAGTGATAAATTATTTAAAACTATCACTTTTATAAAATTTTCAATATTCAAAATTTGCACTGATACGTTTTCTTTCTGTTATCTAACAAAAAAAAAAAAAAAATTCAAGCGAATAATGGCGGTGCTATTAAGAAACGATTAAGTTTGGTTGGGAAGAAATCTCAAAAAGATTAGTTATTTCGCATAAAGCGCTGAAAATTGTCAAAACCTGTCTATTTAAAATACAGGAAATTTTTAGAATTTCAAAGAAAAAAAATTTTTTTTATTAATCTGATTTAAAAATTTGCAGTTTCTTACCAATGTTTCAGCTTTTTCGATCTTGTTTCTCATTTAATTTTATTCATTTTCCTGTGAACTTTTTAAAATTAGCTACTTTTATTTCGGCATTGTTTTTATTAATTTCACTTTACAAGGTAAATAAAACAGTATCCCGTGATGCTGCACTGATTAGATTAATTTTAATTATAATAACCAGGAAACTGAGAAAAAGCATTCCCATTCACATGTATGAAATTTGCTTTATTCAACACTACTCATTTTTTTTTTTTTTGCTGTTTGTTCTCGTCCAATTTTTATTTTCTTCTAAAAACATACTCCTTTTTTTCTTTTTTAAAATAACTATTTTAAATAAAGCGAATTTCTTTTTTTATTTTTGAAATTTGAACAAACAGTTGAACGAGTAGGCTACTAGGAATCATTTGTTAATTGATAACTTTTACCATTTTTTTTTTTTTTTTTTTGCGAAAGATTTTTCTCTTCTTTCTTTATGCTTTTCATACTTTAAAAAAAAATGCAATTAATTACAGAAAAAAAAACAAAAATTTTTATGTCTAATATCACTGGTTAATCCTTTGAATTGATTTTAGAACATATTATATTTCAGTTTAATGAAATCGTCACTTCGTTTAGTTAGCATTTTACAACATAATCATTATTGAATTAAATAAGCAAATATGAATTTGAATAAAATTCAAAAGAAGTCAGAATTTTTTTTTAGAAAAAAAAAAAGAAACAAATAATTTCAATGATAAAATGAAATTAAAGAAATATACATTGAAACAGTAATAATTAGAGAAAAAGTGCAATTATTAATTACATCGAAAAATAAGCCTTCTTAATCGTATGAGAATCTATGTAAAATCATTAATTTTACAAATTTAATAAGCTCAGTTGACTAATTATTAATTATTATTAATTACTTTTCACCTTCATAGTACAATTTCTCACATTACAAATACAAAAAGGCAAAGGCACGAAAGTTTTTGATGAAATAAAATTCAGACAAATTTAAATTTTAAAGAGGAAAAAATTCTAATAAAATTGGCAAGCGATAAACAAAATTTCGTTTTCATCATCTAACTTATATTTTTCTTCCCATCTCCCTTCTTCCTCCCTCTCTCTCTCCCTCTCTCTCTCTCTCCCTTCTTCTGTCTCTTTATGTGTGTGTGTGTGTATGTTTCTCTTTCATTTTCCATATAAATTCATTCTCGCATAAATGTAAGAGAAAAAAAAAGAAATCTTAAAATGACATGAAATATGAAAAAAATGAAAGACAATAAATAAATAAAAAATAAATGAATAAGAAAAGAGAGAAAGAAATTCGATTTAAAATAATTATAAATGAGAAATTATACATTCGCAGGTTTTCTTCTAGTCTTTGTATAATCATAAAAGATAACAAAAATAGATTGTTAAATAACTGATAAATATTAAGAGATGCGATTGTTAATTGATAAATATCGGATTTAATTATTAATTGTTATTTTGAATTTCCAAATCTAGCCTGATAATAGATTCCGCAATTTTATTTAAAATTCTAAAATTTATTTGATGTAAAGTACCGTAAACGATAAGTTTGATGAAAATATCGCATGAAAAGTAGACATAAAATACGATCGTTAGCAATATAATTTGAAAATTTATTAAAATTTGTGAGATTATGGGAAGAGCATTTTTTTTCTTCCTTAGCAGAAACGATTGTCTTGAAATATGATACGATATTTGAGAAACTGATCGTATTATCTAACATCATGATTTAAAAAAAATACAAAAAACAAAAAAAAAAAGATGGAAAATAGTTGAATTCAGCAGCAAATTTTGAATGTCGAAGGTTGAAGCGGAAAGGGTGTTCAAGAAGCCGCATGAAATGCTACTTTAAAAATGAATTTAATTGTAATTAAAGATTTTTCGCCCTTTTCTTTCAAACATATTTACGCCATCTAATGTGAAATTAGATGAATACTGAATGTATTTTTCCTTAGCAAATTTTCGTTTGTTATTTTCATTGAATTTAAGAACTAGAAATATTCAAAGAAGGAAAAAAAATATACGCAATTAATGGCATCAGGAACAAAATAATTGAACCAAAAAAAAATTTAAATTTTTTAAGAAGTGAAAGAGAAAATGATGAAAAAAGTTAACTCACTCTAAAGTCATATGCAACAAAAAGTGTAATACGAAATGGCATGTTTCATAGAAATAATATACGAATGAATTTCACAAATGAAATTTTAACTTTTCTTCCTTTTTCATTTCGTTTGCTTTTTTCATTTTTTTCTTCGCACATCCGTTTAAATTAAATAAGATCAAAATTGTTTATTCCAATTTTTCGATAAATTGATTGAAATGAACTTTTTTTCGCTTCCATTTTGATGAAATTTAACAATAATTTCTGTTATTTCAGTTATATGTATATGTATTTTTTTTGTTCTGCTTCCTCCATTTGTTGATTATAATTATTATTATTACTTTTTCTTTTTTTTTATCTTTCTTCCAGTACTGCAAAATGTCAATCATTTTTTTCTGGACATAGAGGTTATCCATGGAAAGGTTATATATATTGGAATAATTGGAAACAATGAAAAAAAAATTTTTCTATTATTTTTATTTTTTGATAGAAAAAAGATTGCTGTTTATTTACAATTTCCTTGCAAATCCCGGAAAATATAAAATTGCTGAAGTCTTGATAAAAATATAAGAGGTAAAAATTCTCGTTGTATATGATAATTAAATTACAGTGATATTGAGGACGAAGAGCAATGGTCCGAAAGCATAAATGATCATTATAATCACTGTGACAGGTAAATGATAAATATTCAGAATTCTTTCTAGAGACGTAATTTTTGAGGTAGACGAATTTTGAGGCAATTGATCCAATATTAAATTTTAAAATATTCCTTAAGCATTGAATCAGCGACCTTCAAATAATTGAGAATAATAAAAACTTCAGATTTTTTTTTTCTAAATGCTTAAATAATTTATTTTTCGCAGGAAATATTTACGAATTAGAGAAATTTGAACTGGATCGACGAAAGTAGCATTCTATATCAAAATTACAAAATACAATACATATAATTATTAGATAATTTCAAAATTTACCAAATTTTAGCCGACTATTCAGTATGATCGAATCGATACCCTAACATATATAAATTAAATGCTTTGTGCAATTTATTCTTTACTATTTAACCAAAATAATTTTATTAGAAGTATGAATCTTCCTGATCGATGCTTATCAATCTGATCATTAGAGAGAAAAAGTCTTTCGCCGTTCTAGCTAATTTGCTTTGTTGGTCTTGTAAGTATTTTTAAGAATTTCATTGAAACAACTTTTTGAAATCCTTCCAGGATAGGCTATTTTCACATTACATTACCGTCACTAGGACATTTCTTGACCAAGAAAGTTTTCTTTTGAGTTTTCAAACTCTTTCATTTCGATTATTATCTTCTGCTGTTGCATTAGCTGAATTATTTTTATTAATTGCAGAATCTTTGTTCATTGGATTTTTAATTAAATTACTTCTAATCCTTTCTGTATTCCATTATGAACCTTGTTGATTACAAAATTAAATTACAAAAATTTTTTCCATTATAATTTAAAAATACAAATTTGTATGACGCAATAAAAAAAATCGTAGCTTTCTTTACTGCCAGTATTGATCGTAGAGGAAAAAATTACGAAACTTCAAATCAATGTAGAACATAAAAATGAAACAAAAAATAAATAAATAAATCTATTTATCCTATAAAAGAAAAAAAAAAACACTCCAAAATTAAATCGTCAAAAGTGAAAATTTTTATTCGCTTCAGAAATGAAAATTTTTTTTGCAGAAAGAAAAGAAAAAGCTCAAGAAAAAGTGCAGCAAATGTAAATGAATTAGACATTTATTATTGTTCCGCTCAATAAAATTAATTAGATTTCAGGAACTTAACAATCATTAAACATTTAAAATAAAAACTATATTCCCTTACACTTTCATTTTCGAAAATTGAAAAATGTGAAAAATTGGAATTGGAAAAAGAGTGAATAGAAAAAAAAAAGAGGAAAATAAAAGAAAAATTAAATTTTATTAGATGAAAAAAATAATAATTATGAGCATAAATCAGTGAATAATTGCGAGTGTTATATATTTATATTCTGAGACCAATTGATGTCAACTCATTTTCAGTAATCATTCAAACAAAACATCTGCGCACGCCAAATGATCCATTTCTCCTTTTTTTTTTCGGCCCAATACATATATACTCAGTGCCGAAAAATTACAACTCAGATGAGTTCACTAATTAACTTAAATGATTAATAAAATTTGAAAATCTCATGATTTGTAAGCTGGAAAAAGTTTTTTCAACTGTATGATAAAAAAAAAAAAAAACCAATATGCGGTATTTACTTCTTTGAAAGCGATTATTTTTATCATTTATCTGTCTATTATTACTTGATATTCTTATTTCACAGCAGGTTTATTTACTTGTTTACTATCTTGCTTATCCTTGCTATTTTTTTTTTTAACTTATTTACTGTTATTTTTTTCCTACCGTATTTACTGTCATTTATTTCCTTATCAACATTATTTTCAATAAATCTTTTTTATTATCATTTATTTAATTAATTACTATTTATTCTTGTCATCCTTTACAATTTATTTATAGCTATTCTCTTATCTGTATTTCTTTCGAAATTTTTTTTGCTTTTTAGTCACTATTCCTTACTTATTTACCTACCTTTATCCGATAATTACTACCGATAACAATTATATGCACTTCTAATTCTTCAATTACAATTTATAATTAGCCTATCAGTTATTTGCTGTTTACTTTCCACTACTTCCTTTATTTACTAGTCCTTCACTTCAACATTTACCTGTTGATTTTTTTCATTTGCCCTATTTGTACATATGTTTTTTAGTTGTCTTAGCAGCTTATCACTATCTGCTTTCACTTTCCCTTCTCCTCTTCGTCTCGCTGATCAATAGCGCTTCTTCAAGCTCCCTCACTCACAGTACATAACCTCGTTTATCAGTTTTGAAATTATACACCTTTTCAATTGAATAAGTACCAATCAAGTGATGTATGATTTCTTGAAATCAAATGTAATAATTAATTAATATGGAATTCATCACTTTTTTTTTTTTATTCGAAATCTCAAATTATTTCAGGGATTGAAGCAACTAATTAGCCGTAGGATAGGTCCGGTTTATTTATATGAAAATCAAAAGAGAAGCTTGACAGGAATAAGCCGCTGATCGGAAAAGAGCAATGTTAGAAGTTGGACGGTCATCCTACACAACCATCAGTTATACAGACTAGTTAATTACGTCCAATTCTCAGATTCACTTGATTTTAAACTTCGACCGGTTTACATCCGAAGCTTGAGAGTCGTTTTGTATATCAACCACACTGATAACCTTTTTACTGGCTATTTCGCTTATTTCTTTTTAAATATAATCTTTGCTTCTTTCTTTAAACTATCTTGTCAGTTATCAGTTATCACTCATGAAACCTAGTTTTAACAGTTTTCTACTATTAAAATGTTAATCCACCTTTTGTAATCCTAATCATTATGCTTGTAAATTTGATACAAATTTCTGCTATTAAAAATAACGTTCAAAATTTTTATTTCAGTAGTCCATTCTTTTGTATATGTCTCTTTATCAAACATGGTTTACTGTTCATAAAATAATTATGTCATTTTACATTTCAACATATTTCCAGGCTCATTTTTTCCTCAAATCCCTTAATGACGATTAATTTAGGAGTTTTGATATTTAAAGAATTGTTTAATAATTTAAAAGAAAAAATAATAATTTAGAGATGTAAATGAATTCCATAGGTCTTCCGGCTTAACCAATATCTTCAATACAATTGGTATGAAACGACTCAAAAGAGATCTGTAATTATGACTTAGCAGCGAGACTTGTGCTAAAATAACATCTTTTTAAAATACCATTATTGTTAATTGAAGTAATTTTGCCACCTGCAAACTGCTTAGTTTCAGGAAGTATTTCAGCTTCGATTCCATTAATTTTCGATAATTTCAAAGCAAAAATTTATCGTCCTACAAATAAATTCATCATTTCTGATCACATTTATGAAGTGAAATAATTTAAAATTAAATTTAAATGAATTAAACTCCAACATTATATGCTCCCACAGATACTCCCTACATAAAATTCATTCGTTAGCATATAAAAATAAAATTTTGTGCATAGCTGACAGGACTGCGTAAATTAATAATGTTTGAAAACAAAAATTTCCAATTTAATACTCGAATTCGGATAAATAAAAAACATTCAAATTAAAAATTTGGCGTCTCTTTTTCCCCGGAATGAATAAAGTCCAACATCTCGAATGCAATATTGCGAAAATTCTTCAAATACGATTAATTCCATTATCGCAAAAGAATGGATAACACTAAATAATAAGGTAACATTGCTGAAATTTACATTTTCTACATAAGTACTATTATATAAATTTTATATTCATTAATTATTGTTATTATTAATTACAGTATTTGCAAGGATTATATCCTTTTATTTATTTGTGAAACGAAAAAGAAGAAGGAAAAAGGAAAACGAAAATTGGAAAGAACAGTCAAAAAATTCGAATCATTTTAGACTTTGCAAAAATTTCCTTTACACGCAAAAAAAAAAAAAAAAAAAAAAAAAAAAACAAAAATAAAAAAAGAAATAAATGATTAGAAATCATCCTGATTGAGCTAATTGTTCCGCAGAATGGAATATGGATCGATGTCTGCTACGCTGTGCGATATTTGTGATTGCATTCTCGAGAATTCTCGCCTTCCTACCAGCTTCATCCATACGCTTAGCAGTCCTTTTTAGGGCTTTTTTTGTTATTGTAGCCGGTAATGCAACACAAAATGCGCCCGTTGATGAGCTAAAATTATTGAGTGATAAGAAAATTATGATCAATTAATAAAAATTAACAAAAAGATACAAAAGTTTCATTCTTCATTTTTCTAATGGACATATCAGTCGTTCGGTTTTTTTTTTTTAATTATATACGCTCAAATATGAAAAGAAAATCACTTTTTAACAATTATAAAAAGAGCAATTAATTTTTTTCCACATTCCCCTTTTTTTTTTTTTTTTTTGTTTTTTTTGCTCTAATGATCAGTTTTCAAGTTTAACTGATTAATTTAATCCCTAAAAGTTATATTCATCCAATCAAATAATCATAATACTTTTATTTGGAATAATCAGTTTTCCATCAAATCTGAAAGTAAGTGATTATTTCTATTCTTTTTCGTTTTTTCAACGAATATTCTGCAATTTATGACTGATTGATTGTTTATTTTCAATTATTACGAATTTTGTTTTGTTCTTTAAAGAAAATTAACAGCAAGCGAATTATTTTTTTCTCTCTTTTCCTTTCAAATGTTAATGATAATTCTTTGATAAATTGGAATAAAATTATCAACGAACTTATTTTTAATCGGCAACGGACGTAACGGCGTAGCAGATTGATGCGATGAAGCAGCTTTCCGTAAAGCTGTCAATGTTGTGACTGAAATATTTGGACGATTCCGAAATTACTGAATTCACTGTTTTGATGCTCTGATTATGGACATCAGATATATTGGGAGAGTTTCTGGATTTCGTATTTTTCAACTTTTTGTTTTGTGGTTCAGGAATCATCTGAATGTGATCATTTACTTAAGTTCACATTAAATGCGAAATAAATTAATTGATAAGCGTACTGATAACAAGTTATCATTCAATATTTGTTGTTTTTTTTTTTAATTTCTTCTTTTACCTAAATTGCAATCTTAATTTTTCCTAATTAATATTAATGATATTCACGAGTATAATCATTCAAAAGTTCACTGTTGACTGCTAAATATCGTAAAATTAATTGTCGCCCAATTTGGTGATTACTGCTAGAGCAGTGATCAATTGCTTCAATGAGCAGAATAAAAACATTGCGAATGTTTCAATTCATCAACAAATATTTGTAAGAAGTTAATTAAATTTTTAGCAAATTCGCAAATTATTCTAAATTATACTGAAAATGCCATAGTAAATGTCGTTTACAATGCAAATCACTTAAAATGAAATTTCGGAATTTTAATTTTCCAATGAAAACCAGTTACAGTTGGTAAAAATAAACTAAAACTATTAAAATTTAAAAGTAACAGAATCTTGATAAACTCACATATTAATTACCTGAGTTATTCCATACGGATGAATGGATATTAATTTTGATTAAAGATATTTTATAGAATAATAGGCTAAATATGATAATTAAATTCACGTGTATAATAGAAACAAAAATTCAATTAAGATTTATGCAAAAAAAAAAAAAAAAAAAAAAGAGAAAATGTAAGTGAACAAAGCTTCAAAAGCAGATAGATTACAGCCAATAATAAATTGTTTAGAAAAAATTAATGAAAGAAAAGTAAAAGAAAAATTAAGTTGTGGATTATTACAAAAGTACACGAAATATTTATTTATCAAATAATGTAGAAACTAATGAGTTTTTTTCTAAAATATCTTTTTCCTTTGTAGTCATCACGCATTCCACGTACATGCGTAAGCATAATCGTGGACTTAAGTACAATAAGTAACTATAAANATGAAAGAAAAGTAAAAGAAAAATTAAGTTGTGGATTATTACAAAAGTACACGAAATATTTATTTATCAAATAATGTAGAAACTAATGAGTTTTTTTCTAAAATATCTTTTTCCTTTGTAGTCATCACGCATTCCACGTACATGCGTAAGCATAATCGTGGACTTAAGTACAATAAGTAACTATAAATGAAGAAGCACGAAGCACGTAAGAATATTATATATATATAATATATATATATAATTATAATATATATATATATATTATAATATTATATATTATTATATATATATATATATATATATATATATATATGTATATATATATATACAAAGAATGGCGAAAAGTTTCTGAAATATATATATATTAAAATATATTTTATATCTGAAATATATACATATATATATATTATATATATATTTTTGTTTTAAATAAAATATCCATCCTTTTCCCTTTGCAGTAATTGGTAATGAAATAAAATAAAAATCACAAGTAGAGGTCAGAAACATTTGAAATTCAGCTACTTTTAGCAACCAACAAAAATTTGTCTTATTTTTAATTTTCAATTTTTTTCGAATTTAGCGACTTTGTAATTATCAATAAATAATATCAGTGATATTAATTTTTATCATTCTTCTAGCATGTACTGCTGAAAACCAAGAGCAAAAAAAAAAGCGAAAGATTGATTATACTTTTGAAAAAGTTTAGCAATTTAAGTTAGTTTTTTCTTTATGTTAGAAAAAAAATTTCTTATAAAGAATGGCGAAAAGTTTCTGAAATCTTCGAAAGTAGAAGAGGAATTTGAAACATTCTAATTGAAACATTTGCGCAACAAAAAAAAAAAAGAGAAATTTTGCTTTCAACTTAGAAGTTATTTTTAAGCAACAAAAATTCCATCTTTTTTTCCTCTTATGAAAATTGCATTTCTTTAAGAGCGTTTTAAAATACGCTTTCTCAATTGTTGAAATTAGTTTTTTAATTCAACTTTGAGCATTTCATTTGCATATTGCTGCAACAAGTAGAATTAAGCTGATTATCAACTTAAATGTTATTAAGCTGTTCAGACTAGACTTTAATCAAATCATGGAAGCAAATTACAACCACATTCTCAAAAAAATTTTAAGTTTAGTGAAGAGAATGAGTAGTATCAAACTTGAATTTCGGACTGCAACTGTTTTCCGTTTTTTTTTTCTTTCTCAAAAAAACGAAAAAAAAATCTACTTTGTAAAGCGCTCTTATCAAGATATAATTGTGGAAAAAGATTTCAAAATAATTGAAAATTTTAAAATTTTATTTAAAACAAAAAAAAAAAAAAAGAAAAAGAAATTCAAAGGAAAGGAACGTGTGCTCCTCTGTTATACTTCATGTTGTTGTATTTACAATATCAATTAAGCAAATTGAATGAATCGTTTTTTTTTTTTTTTTTGCATTTAGAAAAGAGAAAAAAGAAAAATTGTTATTTAAAGAATACAAATGTATCTTTTTGTTTTGAAAGAATCATTGAGCAATTCTTTCAATCAGTCAGTAATAATTAAAATTCTATGCAACCTGATACTTGAAACAAATTATTGGTTGATCAAATTATCATCTCCAGTAGAGGAAAAGGTCTGGAGAATCCAAAATGGGTATATAAAACTAAAAGTTACTATTTAGAGCAATGATGACGTGATTTCGTTAGAGCTTTTAAAACTTTAATTCAACTACAAACTCATTCATTTTCTCTCTTCCTTATGTTGTATTTTAAAAACAAAAGTTCGATGGATTGCTATAATAAAATTTGCACAAATTTTAGAGATTATTCCGAAAAAAATACTTTTTTTAAACTGTTCTTCTGACTAAAAAGAAAAAAGAAAGAAAAAAAAAACTAAAAAATTTTACAGCATTTTAATGATCAAATAATTGCAATAAACAGGAAAAAAAAAACTATTTTATGATGACTAAAAGTTGAAAAAAAAAAGCTTAATTAGTCGGTTTAAATTTTCAAATATTCCCACTGTAATATGACTGGGCAAAAATTTTTAAGCCTAATTTAAGTTATTTTACGGCTTCCAGATATTTCAAAATTCTCAGCTCTTGAAAAAAAAAAAAAAGAAGAAAGAGTCGTTGATGATTATTTGTCATAAATTAATTATTATGGAAGGGGAAAAAAAAACATAAAAAGTTGGGAAGGAAAAAAAAAAATTGTTGGATGTTTTTTTTTTTTACTTCGTTTTTTTGTCGCACATGTGGTTTCAAAATCTTCTATGTTTAAAAAAAAAACAAATAACTTTTTTTTCCTTTAAATTTTAAAATGTTAGGAAAAAATTTTTGCTTTTCCTCATTTTACTATTCGAAATAATCATTTTGACATGGAAATTCCAATAAAAATCACTTTTTTTCATTTCATTTTTTTGCCTTTACTGAATTGGTGAGCAAAACAATTACATTTAATACGATGAATAAAAACAAAATTTTCCCGTAAGTGCCACACACATCGTTTCAGTGATACTATAAAATTGAAACAGAAAATTTTCAAATTAAAAAAAAAAAAAAAAAAAAGACAAAACAAAAAACAAAAACAAAGGATGAAAAAAGCGAAGAAGAAAAAAGGAAAAGAAATCAAGAAATGGTTTATTAAAAATATTTATTTTTTCTCTCTCTCTCTCTCGTTTAATTTTCAATTTTACAAACAGTAAGTAAATAAAATAAACATTTTTAAAAGAATGCAAAAAACAAAAAACAAAAAAGAAAAAAGGATGAAAGAGAAGATGAGAAATGAAGGAAAAAACTTGAAAAGAAAATACGACGACCAAGGAGAAGCCGAAGAAGAAGTTAGTTAAATGCGGCGCCAAAAAGAAGTGAAATTTTTCTTTTCTTTTTTTTTTTTAGAGAGGAAAAATGTGAGTAAAAGTTTTGTAAAAGAAAAATGCCGACAAATTGGTTAAATCTCTTTTGGGATAAATAATACGAAAAAAAAAAAGAAAGAAAGAAAAAAGTTAAAAAGGAAACGGAAAGTAGAAAAAACAAAAGAAAAAAGAAAAAGTAACTAAATTGAAGATGGGAAGAAAAAAAAAAAAAAAAGAGAAAGAAAATCACATATAAAATGTAAGAAATTTTTCGTTTCATCCTGACAAATTATAATAGATTGAATTGGCTTAGCCATTTCTTTATCATTTATTAGCTAGGCATCATATTGATACATTTTCCCAAACCAATAAATCATTTTCCCCTTTGAATTTTACGTGAATTTGATTTTCAAGTTTTTGAAAATTATATTCATTTTTAGAATTCGTACACTTTTTCGTTTCTATCGAATTCAGTCATCCCTGTGTATTGGGTAAAGTATTTCAAGTTTTTCAATAATACATGATAAGGATAATTTTAGCAACGAAAGGAATTAAAAAGATGACTGAAATGTATGGAAGATTTTAAGCAGATCAACGAATAAAATTAAAAGCGTAATCATCTGAATATGAATAATGAAAAAGGTCTAAAATAATCCAAATATATGATAGTTAATCTTTTGGCTTCTGTCATATTCTCTTGTTAATTCCTCTTTATTGAAGGAATTTTTTTTTTTGACGAATGGAACCTGTTGCAGTAGGCTAAGCCTTATCACTTTGAACTTTAACTATGCCAGCTGACTGACATTGATCATGTAGTATGCGTACATTTAATGCTAATGATTATCTGAAGAAAGATGGATTGGATGGTTGGCTGAAGTCGAAGAATGAATGGATTAACGAATAAACGTGGATGCGCAGAAAGATGGACAAATGGATTAGTGGATGGATTGATGGGAGTAGATGGAAAGACAAAAAGAACAGATGGACTTGGATGCAAATATGGATAGAGAGGTGATGGATGAATCTGGAGGACAGATGGATGCAGGATAAACGGATGTTTGAAGATGGATTGGATGCAGATGTACGGATGGATGGATGGATGGACATGAATGCGCGGATAGATGGAGGTACAGAATGTGGACGGATGGCAGACGTGAACGGACGAATGGATGGCAGACGTGAACGGACGATTGGATGGATGGAGTGAATGCACGGATTGATGGACAGACGTGAATGGACGAATGAATGACTGGATGCTGGAATGGATGGATGGATGGACGTGAATGTACGGATAGATGGAGGTACGTGAATGTGGATGGATGGTAGACGTGAACGGACGAATGGATGGCAGACGTGAAAGCACGAATGGATAGATGGAATGAATGCACGGATTGATGGATAGACGTGAATGGACGAATGGATGACTGGATGCTGGAATGGATGGATGGATGGACGGATAAATAAATGAATGGAATGTTTTGAATTATTCGAAAATTGCAACTTCATTAGGTAGACTCATATCGATACCGAAACTGATAAACCTAGTAGATTTATCACTTCTCACTAACCTAATAAGCAAAACTATCAGTTCTGTTTGTTAGTATGTCTAAATATCGGTATGCGTCTGTGATGCTAAATGTTAATGGGATTGTAATAGATCATTAAAAATTGTTAATAAAATAATAGTGCGGTAGAAAAAATACCGTAGCCCTCATCCTTGGAATCTGATAAATCCATATTTTTGCCATCAAATGCTAACGAGCGTACATCACATATATCAACCTTATCAGTCATTAATCCGGAAGTAATTTGCAAATTTGCTGATCCATTCTTTAATTGCCGTTCGATTTGATCCAATGCTCGTCGTTTTGTATTTAACGCACATAGACTACACCTATAAAAATAATTATAATTAAAAGTTTCCAAAATTTATTCTTCGAATTTACTTAATTTATTATAAACAAGTAAAATTGTCACTGATAAAAAGGGCCGCTTTTTTTCGCAAGCAAAATTTGTCGAATTTTGAATAAAAAAATGTAATTGTAAAAATGTTATTTCAAGTAAAAATATAAGTGCTCGTTTTTAAAATTTCGCAGTTAGAAATCATTTGAAAAAAAAAACCAAAATAATTCCAGAAATTAAAGGTCAAATTTAAATTCATTCATTGAGCAATTTGCCCAATGAAATTACGTAACCTTGAATTAATTTCTGAAATTTAATGAATCAGTGAAAATTTGTTATAACATTTAATTAATCATCGGTTAAATTTAATTAATTACCCACTAACGCGATACTAATAACAATAATTCTACGTCAAGTAATCTGTATCGATGAAGACAGGAAAAATAACAGAGAAGTAAAGAAATAATGGTAAAAGTGAAGGAACTAAAAGAAAAAATCAAAGCAATTTATTGAATCTTTTCACTTAAAAAAAAAAAGAATTAAGCAGTTCTGGTGAATATTATGGGAAAGATTGGAATGAGAAAAAGCATCGCGGATAGACGGGGAAAATGGGGAATGAAAAATGAAAGTGAAAAATACTGAGAATAATAGAGGGAAAGTAGTAAGATTTCTTCTTTATAAGTCAATTTTGAACCGAAGCAAATCTTTTTTTCTCCATTTAAGATTTAAATAAGCTATCCCGAAAGATATATTTATATGGCCATTAACTGATCGGTCATTCTCTTTGTTTTCAAACTTTTTTTGTTAAATTAAGCCAAGTTTTGGCGTTTTCACTCATTCTCTCTTTCTCTAAAACTTTTATTAGCCATAAATGAGTCAAGAAAATTCTTTTTTTCGGCCTAGCAGGAAAAAAAAACACTAATTTTGTTGTCATTCTGATTGAAAGGATGAATATGGAAAATAGCATAGGAGATAGCAGGCTATAAAAAGATTTTAAGCAAAATTGTTGAAGTATTATTTTCTTTTTTTTTTGCTGTCTTTCTAATATTCCAAAAGACTTTTCATTGATTATATCATGAAGGAAAAATTTAAAAAAAAAAAAAAACATAATCAAAAAAGGAAAAATTTAGCGAAATAAATAAATAAAAACTGGTTGAAATGGAAAACAATTTTGATACTTTAAACAAATAGGCAAATAATTTATTTATAAATTAGGTCAACGATGGCAAACTGAAATTATGCTTATTGTTTCTAAATTTTCAACAGGAATAAGAAATAAACAGATCTTTTTGCAGAGTAATAAAAAAGAATCTTTTTTCCTTTTATTTTCTTTCATTATTATCAGCTAATTAATGCTTAACTAGATTTTTTACGAAAAAAAAGTAATCTTTTTCCAAAAAAAGAAAACAAGTAAACAAAATAATATTTATGGAAAGTAGAATAAAGGCAAAATTCAAGCTTAGCTCGTTTTTTTTTGAAACAAATTGCATTTGTATAAATAACTGAGACAAATATTCGACTATTTTTATAAATAAAAAAAAAAATTAAAATCTCTGTCTAAATTCATTTCATAATTTATCTTATAGTCACTTTCATTTCAATTCGTTTTTTTTTTTTTGCTTTTCGGTATATGAAATGAAATATAATCCATATGTGTAGTAAATGGAAAAGGATTGAAAATTCATCGAAATATATATGCATATGCAAATTAGAAATTTTTAAGAGGTCAGATAAATTTTGATTTCAAAAAAAAAAAAAAAAAAGGAAATTAAAAGATGATAAATGGAAAAAATGAAAAGAATTAATTGGTTGATAGTGATAGTGAAGGTAATTTTAGTTCATCAAAAAAATGAACCCCCAAAGAGAGTGCAACAAAATGGGCTAATTTATCAGTGAATCAGTAGTAATCACAGTGCTTTTTTCCTTTTTTCTCTTCTCAATCTTTCTGATGCCTTCTTCTTTGTAAAAAAAAAAAAAAAAAAAAAAAAAAAAAAAGAAAAAGAAAAAGAAAAAAATTTGACAAATTGAAAGAGAATGATAAATTTTCAACTTTAGAAATATTATTCTTTATTGCAGATATAAGGTGAACATGCTTGGATGCATGTATATATGCAATAAATTTCTTTATCTTATCATTCCACTTGAAATTCCCTATCTTTTGAATATTATGAATGAATGAAAATGAAACGAAAAATGAAGAGGGTTTAAATTCGTTTTTTATTTTTTAGAATATATTTGTTTTATATTTTTAATCGGTTGATAGTGATACTATATATAATATATATATTCCAAAATGTAAAATATGTATAATATATATATACCAAAATATAAAACATAATATGTATATATCTATTTGAGATAAAAGTTTAAATATGCGGAAGAAAATTGAAAAGGTAATTGAAAAAGTTAACTATTATTTTTAAACAATTATTTGAAAAAAAAAAGAAGATAACTGAAATTGTTTATTTTTTATATTTTTTTGTGCGAAGCATTGAAAAGAAACAGTGTTTAATTGAAGCGAAAATTCCAAAATCAAAGATTTTACACTTTTTTTTTCCCTTTTAAATTTTAATTTGATCATTATGTCTTTTTCCTTTTCTTCTCCTCCCCACCCACTTACTCCCTCTCCCTCCCCCAAATTTTCTTTTTTATTTTAACTTTTTTATTTTTTTATCAATGTAAAAAAGAAAAGCGAAAGAGAGAGGGAGTGAGAGAAAAAAAAAAAAACGAAAAAAGCAAAACAGAATGCTTAAAATATATTATGATTATATTGAACAGTAAAATGATTCATGAATTATTGCTGATCGTAATTTTTTTTTTCACTTTAAAAATTTTCATCAAAAAATCATTGAGCTATAAGTGATATGACAAAAACAAGAGAGAGAGAGAAAGATGGAGAGAGAGAGAGAGAGAAAAATGATTAGAAGGGAGCATCAAATGGTATCGTTGATGGAAGAATGCTTCACGCAAACCCTTTCGTGAAAAGTCTAATAATTTATGGGTTTCATTTTTAACTTAGTGTATCATTGACATTATGTATTTATACAAATACATATATATACACTTTTTGGTGTTTTTGCTTTTTTTTTTTTTTTTTTGCAAAAAAAAGTGATTTAAAAAGTTTCAAAGAAAAAATCATGACTAATTAGGTTAGTTTTTTGAATTTTATTTTCATTTATTTTTGTTGAATTTTCATTGAAGCATGATTTAGTCAATAATTTCAATTACATTTCATTTTGTTCAATGCTGCAATCTAATTGGATAGTAATAATAGTAGCCTAACAATTATCAATGAACTGTCTTATCACTGGGCTTCTAGCACAAGTGATAATAATATATGCTGAAGTGAAACGTATCATTCCTTCCACAGCCAACAGTTCTGAGAAAATTCTCACTATTAGTACGGTTAATGTTTTCAGGAAAAAAAAAGAATCCATTGGTCATTATTTTGCTCTTCTTTTTTTTTTAAAAAAGTTATGTTGGTTAAAAATTTGGCGAACAAAAGATCGAAAACTTAGCAAGTCTAAATTTACGTTACATTACTATTTTTATTCATTCAAATATCATTCTAAAATCTTATCAAGGCATAAATTCTTCATAAGCCCGAAAATTTTACACCCATAAAGTTTATTTATTTGGTGTTAGTCAACGTCATTAATAATTTTATACAAGAAATTTCTTTTCTTTTTTGTTTTCACATACATGATACATTTTTAGAAATGGAAATATATTTATGGAAAATATATTTCTATTTCTTCACTAGACTTTTTAAATGTTAAAATTTCTGAAACATCAAGACGATCAGTACAGTAAAAATTTTTGTCGGCCGGACGGTTACTTTCTCTAATCAATCATTATTTTACTTGATTTTAAGCTGTGCTAAACATGAAGCATTCATGCTCTTTCATTATAACACTGCTGTTAGTTTTCTAAGCAAGTCTGTTTTACTCAAATAGGATGAATGATGAATAGGAATTAAACTGACAAAAAAGAAAAGATTAAAATTTCTGGTTAACAATTTTTCTCTCTTTTCTTCGTCGTGTTGATCTTATGAAATTTTCATTAATTTGAAGTCAAATTAGACAGTAATTCGTTTCCTACTCATCCCCTCCCCCCCGCCCCCTCTCCGTATTCATTTTTTTTTTTTTTTTGTTAAAGCATCTAGTAATTAGTATAATACGAAGTGGTTATTTAATTATGCGTATTACTTAAATTAATTCATCACCGTCATGCATCAAATTATAGTTTTGCTGAATCAGCTGAAATTTGTCAACGAAAAAACAAAATAAAAATTCTTTCAATGATTAAAAAAGAAAGGAAATTTTTGCTTTTACCGGCATTAAAATGAACTAATTAATTGATTTAGGATTGCTTCGCAAACATTTGATTTCAAAAATGGATCATTCATCTTTTTTTTTCTTTCTACTTTTTTTTTTTTTTTTTTTTTTTTTAAAGATAAAACAAAACAAACACCGTGCATTGCTCATCCTCACCAGTCCATCATTCGAGAGTGGAAAAAACTTCTGGAGATTAATTGCTTTATGAGGAAAACTGTGGCAGAGTAATTTATTTTATAGAGGCATTTTTGATCGAAGTTACGAAGTTTTCGCTTTCTTTCCCATCCTTCCGTAAATTTCTAACTATTCTTATTTATAAAGGTTCCGACAAGTCTCATCAGACTCATTCATTTCATGAATAAAGTGAAGTTGATGGGTAAAATTAGATGAAAATTTATGACAATTTGAATTAATCAAATTCGACATTTCAGGCTTCATGAAAAATTGCTAGTTTTATGGAATCTTGACAATGTTTTGAATGAAAATTTACCAAAATTCCTGGGAATTTTCAGCTTGCTATTAAATATTAGAATAGCAATGGATGAAATGAGACTTTAGTAGTCATTTCGTAGAGTTTAATATTTGAAGAATTTTGAGAAATTATACAGAAATAATGCAGTCATGATGAACAGTACGCATTTCACTAATCAGGAATAATTTATCTTAATAACTATTCGTTTAGTAATCAACTATCATTTAAATTTGAAAGCTTACGGACAATGACGATAAGGGCACTTTTGCTTATGTCCTTTCTTTGGTTGATTGAATACACCATGATTGGCACATAGTTGACACATATATTGCTCCTTAGGCATCTACAAATTAAATTTTTCTAATTAAATTTGAGCGACAAGAAAGAAAGACTAAAAATATAAATTAGGCTAAAGATCGAATATTTGATACTTTGCAAAATCAAGACTGTGCAAATTTCTCAACTTTTCTGTTTTTTTTTTTTTTTTTTTTTCTTTTTGCATTCTTTCGTGTAAAGGAGCAAAAAAAATACGGTACATAATTTTTAACAATTTAACTGATAGTTTCATCTGCTCTATTACATCATAAGGAAGAAAGTTCAAGTTCTGTCATCAACTCTATTATGATTGATAATGATCTTTCACGAAAACAAAAAAAAAGAAAAAAATAAGAATATGATAATAAAACAGAAAATACTTAAATGATTATTCGACTTTTGAATATGTCAAACCATTTAAAATATCCCTTCATCTTTTCAGCAAAAAAAAAGGATAAAAAAAATGGTGATAAAAAGAAGTTAAAACAGAAATAGTGTTCCAATCCTGATAAACACTGACTGCTCCAGAGAATTTTTTTTACAAAATTTCACATACACAACTTATCATGATAAACGATAATTCTAAGCAGTAGATCATTTATTTCAAATAAACAATTTCAAAATAGTGCACTTCATAAGTAAGAACATTTCAAGTGAATTGTAACTATGATCTGTACAATAAGCTTAAAATGTTCGCTTACGGTATTAAATTAGCATCATGTTGAGCTGCAAATTTACATTAGCATTTTCGTAAAATTAAAATCGTTATATTATGACAAGCAGTTAAAGCATCACTTATCATATATTGCTAAAAATTGTCTAAAATATTGAGATTATCAATTCTATATAACAAGCTTTATTGCAAAAAAGTAAGAATGACGGTATACTGTAAGATGATTAAAGAAGTACTGCATGAATGTTTTTAAATTCTAATCAAAAAGCAATAGCACATAATAGCAGTAGCAATAGATTCATTATTGATGATAATATCTGTAATAAAAATAATATAACTAAAAATCAGAAACATTAATAATTAGAATAATAATAGCAATAATCTAAGAATAATGAGAAGAAATTGGAATATTAGCAAAAGTTTTACAAGCCAATTCTAACAAATCATGAAATTTGAAATATTTTCAAAATTGAGTGGAAAATGGTGAAAGAAACAAAAGAAAGAAGAGAGAGGAAGAGGGAGATAGAGAGAGAGAGAGAGAGAAAAGAATTGTTGGAAGGAGAGAGGAAAAAGGGGGAATAAAAGCTTAATATAATATAAAGTAAGAAAGGGGTGGTGCTTAGCAGAAATGAAAGGCGGGGCAATAGCCATTAGGAAGCCGTTATGCTTTGATTATTTCTGCAATCAACCAATGAAATGAGCAGTGTGTCTTCACTAACTTACTTCTTCACCCATTCACCGATCAAACACGATAGTGTGCCCCTAATATGATAAATTGAAATTTAAAAAAAAAAAAAAAAAAAAAAAAAAGAAAATTTGTAAAATTCTTTTTTTATTAAATAAAATAATTTCTTCTTTTCTTCTTTTTCTAAAGTTCCATTTCAATATTAGTTTTAACTTGAAAAACTATAAAGATTTGAAAAAGAATTTTTCTTTGTTTACAATAATTTCTTTTTTTTTAATTTGATACATTCTTCTCTTTCTTTCCATCCATTCTTTCATGTTAATTTCAGCTGATACCAAGGCTTTATTAAACAACTTGCGAATTCAAAATTGGTCAATTTTTGAAACAAAAACTTTGCATTTTAAGCATAGTAATTTTCTTACTAGTTTTATTTTTTATTTTGATTGTAATTGACTATTTGATTAATTTTAAAATTATGAAAGTTTTAAGAAAACTCGTTAAAATTTTTGAGAAAAAAAACTTGTTTTAAAATTCTCTAGTTCCTTTTTGGCTTGTTTTTAATTTGATCTCAATTAATATGGAGCACAGTTACATTTGGAATTAATAAATTTCTCAGAAAAATGTTTTGTTTTTCAAAAATTGATGACTACTTGCTTTATTTACTGTTTACTTTTATTTCACACGATGTAGGGATTTGAAATTCAAAAGTCATAAATTTCTTCTTTCTTTTTAAGCCCAACAAATCACAATATTCAGTGATTTCATTCTTTTTTAAAAATCATGAAAGCTTATGAAGGACTATCACTAGTCACCAATAATCATAATTACAGTATAATACACCAGTTGTTCAAAATGTGATAAGATTATTTGTATCATATGAGCGATAATTTCGGAATGTATTCTGACCAAATGTTTGCAAATTTTTACAATATTATTTATTATAAAATTTTCTGCTAGGTAGCAAAACAATACCATTTCAAAATTTGTCACATTGAATAAGCAGCGACTTTCTTCAGCAATAAAATCTTGATATTGTTTTTTCTTTTCACCTAAGAGAAGGCAGCAAAATGTGCTTGTTCATTTAATGGGAGTTGTTAATTTAGACAGACAGGTTTGACAAGCAATATATTTGTATATGTGTTTCTTAAAACAGTATGCATAGTTGCGAAACAATACCACTAATATACTCAGATCATTCAAATTTTCATGAATCTGTTTATCATAGATCAATTCAATGAGAATTATCTGATTCTTTAAAAGGTTTTCTCTTTCGAATGAAGATTTTTCACTAAAAAACAATAAATGAGAGGAAATTCGCCGAAATCCTCCAAAGAAAAGCAAATTTATGCCATTTGACGCATAATTATAATTCTTTTTTTTTTTTTTTTTTTTTTTTTTTTTGCTTCTCGTAAGATTATAGAGCAAGGGTAAAATATACTAATTAGAATTAAATATTCTTATGCAGCTAATATGAAAAATATACGTGTAGTGATGTATGACGATGAAACAACTATTTCACTTCTTCAAAATTTAATTGCCTTCTTTTCTCTTAAACTAAAATCTTAAACTGACCATGCTTGGCTGTGTTACTGAAGAACTTTGATATCAAGCGAAAAAATTTACTCAAAAATCTTATTTTCCTTGTAGCAATTTCAGGGTCATTATGGTCTTTTGAAACAGAAAATTGAGCAGAAAAAAAATTGGCTCAATAATTTTTTTAGCTTCAGTATTAAAAATATTTGTTAATATTATGCATCCATTAAATAATTGATATAAAAGCAATACATCGAGCACAATTAAAGTTTTCGTCAAGAAGGAAAAAATATTGAAACATTCGGGAGAATATGCAACATCGTTATACGATACTTGGTGATGATAATGATAATGACAGAGATCGCTATAATCAGGGCGATAATGACACCAATGATGATGTAATTGACGGACGTTATACGTTGTCATTAATTTTGTTTTTCATCGACCGTATAAGTTGACAATGCGACAAGCACAAATCGAAAAGGTTTGGACCACGAAAGCAAAGAAATTGGGTTGAAGGGACATTTAACAATTTGTTAAAATTATTGACACAAACTAAGATTTATTCCATGAAAACAAAAAATTATTTGAAATTACCAATGACAATGATGCAAATGCATTAAATGTTACCACTACAAATTTACTCATTTTCATTCGTTTAATTTCTCTTTTAAACTGATTACCTATGGCTTGTTAGAATTAATTTTTCTTAGTACTCTATGGGTAGACCAATTATTTGAATTCCGCTAATTTAAACCAGTTACCAAACCATAAAAGTTGTTGTTAACACGTCATTTAACAAAATTTTTCTGCTAAATCTCTTCTACAAAAATTTAAATACAGCATAAATACAAATTGAATACATGGACTTGTAATAGAAATCTATGTCAAAGTTGTAATTGTAGCCATGCAATTTCGAAACAGCTCTCTTAATTAAATTTAAGCTTTCAACTACTATTTCTTAAATTCCAATTTAGTTTTGCCAATCTATTCATTAGAAATTAATAAATTTTGAATTTGAACTGCAGTTTCCATAACTTTCATGCTATCTTCCAACATCAAGAATGGCTTCTTCAGTTCCTGCATTCAGTTTCCACTTCATAGATGGAACAAAACCAAAGAATAGTTGGAACGAGAAATTTTTCGTGCAATTTCTAATAAAACAAAACAATGTCAAATAAACATAATAAAATAGTCAAAGCTTTGACAGATTAATTCAAATTCAAATCTACCAATGCAAAAAAAAAAAGTTTAGAAAAAGCTATTACGCATTCAGCAAAAGATTGGATGAAGAGAAAAAAAAAAGTTTTTCTTTAGGAAAAATTTATTATTTCAAATCTTTTCAAGAATTGGAATGAATTGAAAAAAGCTAAAAATCGAAGGCCCAAAATCGATGGCACCGATCTCTCTCTCCCTTGCAGTGAAGTGAACATGTCTTATTAATAATATATGGAGAAATTTTCCGTAAATTGTGTCAATAAATTATGGGTGCAAATATTTTTTTTCTTTTTCAATTTTTTTTTCTAAGCCTGAAATTTCTTGGTACCGCTACGAAAATCATTCACCCTTTCTTTCTTTCTTTCCCTCTCTCCCTTTCTTTCTCTTTCTTCCTCTCTCTCTCTCTGCTGGTTCCTTCATGATATTATCATTTTCAATTTTTAATAGTAAGCTTTAATAGTAAAGAAACTAGAAAATACAAAATATCCAGGCATTTTTTTTCTCCCTCACCTAATTTTAACGTCTTTTCTATTTTTTTTCTATTTTTTCTTTCTTTTTTTTTTTTTTTTTTTTTTGAGAAATTAAAATCGATATTAATATAATAGATCATTTTCGTTTGAGAATTTAGTACAGAATAACTAGATGTATAAATAATGAACTTGGTAAAATTTGCAATAAAATCTAGCGAAAACTGATAATTTAGCATAAACTAAATGAAAGTTATCTACTTGGAAATATTTTTAATGATGTCTAGTGAAGTTATCAGTTGATAAAATTTTTAGTTTCTTTCATACGATAATTCAGCTTTTCACCACTGATCTTACAGTTTTCTAAAAAATATTAGAGTCAAAAAATTTTCAACTGAGACACACTGAAATACAATGAACAGCCCAGAAATTTTAAGAAAGCTAAAGCTGCTTCTGTCCTTAAAAGATGGTAAAAAAAGGTGTCGTGCAGAAGCGACCATGAAATTTGATTCTGAAGAATTGCGTTCCTGAATTTAACTGAAAGAAAGTTTTCTTTGAGCGCCATCAAGAACAGAAGCTTCGCGGCACTTCCCTGAACAGGAAAACGAACGAAATGTTTGTGTACGTCTATATGTCGCTGTCCTTTTATATATATATGTTTAAAAGCAATTAAATGATTGATTAATCAGTCATGCATATCAAATAAATGAATTTAAGTAAAAATAACTGACTACGGTAAAAATATCACTCTGTTCCTGTTTGTGGAAAATCTTTCAAAATTAAACTTATCTGTCTGGTGTGAAAAATGAAGGAATGTATGAAGAGGAAGAAAATTTGAGTCTTTGGAATTGAATTGCTTCAAAAAAATTTAAAATTACTTCGACAATTTCAAATTTCATTCAACTGCTTCTCATTTAGAAAAATTCATTGGCTGAAAAATATTTAAAAATGAATAAAATTTTAAGAATCATTCCTGAAATTAATTTTTTAATTTCAGCATTAATTCTATAATTTAACGTTGTTACTCGTGCTTGCTTGGAAAGTTGAAAAATTAAATTAAAATCGCAATTCTCTGTTTCGAATTTTAATTAATATATTCTGAATATGTGCAGACTGAAAAATGTGCAAACTGAAAAAAATAACAATTTATGTTGTTAAAGTTACTGCATTATTTAAAATCAAGTCACACAAATAACTATTGAATTTTTCCACCATGTTTAACATTCCATTTGTTTAATTTTGATTTTAATTATCTTCTAATTAATTATAACTTGGTTTCAATTGATTAAAATTTGATGAAGACGCAGTAAAGAATGCATTTCAGCATGGCATTTTGTTAAGCAGAAGAAGTGCAGGAATTTTCATTTTAGAAACACTGAAAATGTAGAAATTTCTTATTTTAGAAACACAGTTGACATGATTGCTATTTCAAAGAGTTAATTTCGGATTAATTCAAATAAATTCAAATATCTAAATTAAGAGGCATGATAGTACGAAATTATTC
>RCAB01000668.1:0-22279 GCA_003640385.1 Setaria digitata | reverse complement strand
ATAATAATGATAATAATAATAATAATAATAATAATAAATAATAATAAAATAATATTAAAAAAACAACGAAAATAATAATAATAACAATATTATTAACAATAATAATAACAACAGCAATAACTCTCGCAAAATCATCAACTTTTGAAAATATTGCTTTAAATTCAAAAGGTAAACACAACTATTATACAAAATGAGAAATAGATTTTGTTTATAAAAGAAAAAAAATATGTAATGTGAATTATGAAAGGTAAAAAAAAAAAAAAAAAAAAAAAAAAAGAATATAAAAAGGAATGTTTGAAGTGCAACGATGGAAGCTGTAAATTGGAATGCAATTTTTCTACTGATAAATTATCCAGCTACTGATGATCATCTCAAATGATAAGTGATTGATAATATCACATTTGCAATTTGTAAAAATGTCAATTTTTCCTAGCAGCTGGCATGTCGTAAATATGAGTTGTTTTGCTTTCTTTTATTTAGTTTTTTTTTTTTTTTTTTCTTAACTTTTTGTTTTGAAAATTGAAATGAATTTTTGGAAGAATTATGAGCCGAATGAAGTGCCACGATAATTTCACGTAGATATGTATTCTCGTTTAAATGAGAAATGTTACTGGCAATATTGTTGTGTAAATAAACTAAAGTTCTTTTTTTTTTTTTTTTTTTAGCCATTTTTAATCGTACAAAAGCAAAAAATATTTTTGCATACTATCCTAATTAAATCATGATAAAAAAAAAAAATGTTTATTTACCTTGATCAGAGGAAAAAAAAAAAACAAAAAGTTTACACTTTCTCATGATGTTATTAACAGTTGTTTGTAAATAACGAGAAAAAGTAATTTTTCGATTGAATGAATAATATCGATGGCATCCTTTCTCTGTTGATCATTTTCTTTTTTTAGTTTTGACAATAATGTTGATGATATTATAGTGATAGGCGATAACTGATAATTGAAACAAACTTCTAAAGAAGACAAAAATTGCAGCGTATATCGACGATTGCACAGAATGTTGAAGGAAGAAAGCAGAGCGAAAGACAGAAAGAAAATTAATTAATTAATTAATTAAAGGCGAAAATAAATTTGAGCAGAATCGACAAATGGACAGAGACAGTGCACAAAAGTTACATTTTTATTCTATTTAAAGTCTGCGGGAAATTGATAATTGAAACAATCTTCGAAAAGAGGAAAAAAAATTGCAGTATGTTTTGGAATGTCGATGATTGTACGAAATGTTGAATGAAAAAAGGAAAAATGAATGACAAAGGGAAAAAAATTAATTAATTAAATGCAGGAATAAATTTAAGCAAAATCGGAAAATGGACGCATTCAGTGTAAAAAAAGATACATTTTAATTTTATTTAAAATCTCTAGAGAAGTGAGAAATTTGTAATGTATGAGAAAAAAAAGCGAAAATTTACTCTCGACTTGTACAAATTCTCGTAATTAATAATTTTTCATTATTCTCAAAAAAAAAGCAAAAAAGAAGCTTAACCTTAACTTATTTTCACCTTTCTCTCTCATCTTCATTATTAACTCTGAAAAAAAAGGACGTAAAAGGAAACTGAATAATTGTAAGATTTTGGAAATTTAAAAAAAAAAAAAAAAAAAATAGAAGGAAAAAAACCAGTAGATGTATGAGCCGAATTGTAATCATAAATCAAAGAGCTGAATTAATAGTAAAATTGATCCGATATAGTTTTAAATAATAATCTTCCATTCAAATCCTATCATATCGATGAGACTAAATCTAATCTTATCATTTCAAATTTATGATCACAAAATGCATCATTTTCTACATTTTTAATGGAATGGAATGTTTGACGAGAAATGCTTTAATGATTTAATTAATTACATATGTAATTGATTTACATTGTCATATTTGTTGTAGAATGTTCAATACATTAGTAACGCTGTATTGGATAATTTCTTATATTAAATAAACAGTTGCATTAAAAAAAATTTTAGATTAAATGACTTGTTATATTAAATAAATGCTATTTTGTACCTCAAATTAGTGTCATTTCCTTGTAACTAGCTAGCTCCCTGAATTTTGTTAATATTGCATTAAATTTTTAATTATTGCCAAATATTTTACTTATATTTTAAATGATGCAATATAATTATACTAAAAGAGAATTTCATTTAAAAAAAAAATTGCTAAAAAAACTATACACTATATATTACTAAGGAGGAAAATTTACCAACAAAATTTTAATTTATCAAAAAGCTAAATTTTTTTATTCCTTTTTAAAAGTTCAATTTAAAAATATTGTCTCCAATATTTCATAATTTTCTGTCATATGTCTTATACACTGTTTATTTCATTGCTCATTGCAAGTTTGAGATCATTTAAGTCCTCTTCTCTTTCTTTTTTTTTTTCTCGAAATAAAATTTAATTTTGCATAAGCATTTATTCCATTCTTATATGAATATCGCATCCACTTAATTTGTTGCATTTTTGTAATTATGCAAAAACACTATGCTTATTAATTATTTATTGGGACTTCATCGTTCGTTCATTCATTTATTTACTTTCTCAACGGTTTCCTTTTTCCGAAAAATTTGAAATGAAACGGAATGAATGAGTAGTGGACGAATCTCAATATGCTCTCAATAACCGGGAGCCAGTCTTGCTGGTGGACAGTGATCACAGGTTCCTTTTGGCCCTTCTTTGCCCGGTGAACCAGCTTGTCCCTGAAGTCCGGGTTGTCCCGGTTGACCGGGTGTTCCTGGTGGACCAACATCACCAGGTCCTCCTGGTTGTCCATTATCACCGGCTAAAATAACACATAAACAACCATCTCATGAATATAATTAAATCGTTTTGTTGTATTTTAACAGTTACTAAAAGTAACATACAGTTATGTCCGGTTAAAAAAAAAAGAACATACGTGGTCCTGGTGGTCCACGTGGCCCAGGATTTCCTGGTCTACCTGGCGGTCCTGGTGGTCCAGGTGGTCCTTCAGTTCCTGGCAGTTGGTTTCCTGGTAAACCAGGTGAACCTTTCATTCCAGGATTGCCATTCCTTCCCGGTTGTCCTGGTGGTCCTTGCTGTCCGGGTTCTCCTGGAGCACCATCAACACCTGGTGTTCCCATATCTCCAGGTGGTCCTTGTGGTCCACGTGGTCCTGGTGTTCCTGGAGGTCCATCTGGGGCTTCGCACGGGCATTGCTCTGGGAATCGTCGAGACCATTCTACTGGTTCTGCTGCTTGTGGTCCTGGTGGTCCAATGTCACCACTAATGCCATCAATACCATTTGCACCTATGAGTATTTGTAAATTTAATTAATTTGAAGTAAAAAAGTTATTTTTGGATGTAAATTCTTGAAAAGTTAAGTTATACATATGCATATCTTTTTTCCTACTCATTTATTATTTTAAAATTTACATTCATATTGACATTATCACTCAGCCATTAAACATCTAATAACTAATTCTTGAAATTTTGAATTTTTTAAAATCAGCATTTTTCGAATTTATTTTTCTGGAACATTGTTTTGAATTATTGAAAAATGTAAATGAAAATCTCTTTTTTTAATCTTTTCTGATTAAAAAAAAAAAAAAAAATGTTACAAAGTAAAATAAATGCTAGATGAAAAAGAAAAAATTAATAAATAAATAAATTCGTGACATTAGACTGATCATAGCTAGTTATTTTTAACTTGCATCACTTTGACACTTATTTTCATTCCATCTTTTCGCACTTACCATCAATTCCTGGTTCACCAGGTGGTCCAGGTGGTCCACGTTGACATGTGCAACATAAACTTTGACCTTGACGTCTCTGTCTACCTTTTGTACTTTTCACACTACCATTTAGCTTCGTAGCTGCACGACTAACTCGTACAATTGCAAACTGTTCTTCACCACTTTTCATCGCAAGCATTTCCTTCCACATAATCCCAACACGCATCTAAATTCTTCTCACATTTATTTCTCATCAAATTTTTGAGATACCATTGCTAAATTACTAAATTTTCTAGTATATTTATTTCTTCAGTTATTGCAGAAAAAAAAAAACAAAAAAAACTGTATAATTTTAAGTTATCATTCACCTTGCATAGATCTAATTCTGTTTGCACGTGACTTTCCAGTGATTGAACGTACGTGAAAATGATAGGAAATGCAATCATACATGACGTGATCGCACCCGTAGCCAGGACGATAGCTACGAATGCATTTGTTTTCATCGAGGAGGGATTCTGTTTTTCGTCCATTTCTGTAAACGAAATGAAAAAAAAAAAAAAAAAAAAGAAAATGAACATATATTAGTGAAAAAAGCAATTAAACATGAACTAATTAATTATGAATTAATAATTAGTGATAACACACCGATGCACGAATTTCTTCTTTTTATAAAAATTCATCGTTTTATATTTGATGTAAAATAATTGATGAGATTCTTTTCATTATTTTCATGTATGTTGAATTCTAATTTAATATTGTTGCTACATTTAGTGCTTTAGAAAATAGATTAAATTAATGTACTATTAATTACTGCGCAAATCCGACCTAATGCAAATCATTCGTGTAATTTTTGCATTACTCATTGCTATCATTTAGCATAACATGAAATTAGACTGTACTAAATTAACAAAATTCATCGTGCATTTCCTTAATAATTACTGAATTACCATGTTTTTATTTTTTTTTTTTTTTTTTTTACAGAATTTCAAATTAATTGCCTTTTATTGAATTATTATAAAAATAAAAAAATTCACCGACAGTTGCTCTTTTAGCAGTGGTAATTCGACACAATATCATGTAGCAGTAATGAGAAAATAGAAAGTTATGTGATAAAATGGAAAGAAAAAAAATGGCAAATATTAATTATTTAAATATCTAACAATAATAAATAGACTAATATAACAAAGCATTATTTCCATTTTAGTAAAATTTTTCAAATGAAAATTGAAGAAAATATTTCCTCTCTTCTTTTCGCTCTTTTCTTTTTTTTTTTTTCTTGATTTTAAAGAAAAGTTTGAAATGAAAAGAGTCTCCACATAGCGGTTCAATTACAAAATGCTAAATTGGAACAACAAACAGGTTGTTTCAATTTTTATATAGCGGATAACGTTAAAGGGTAACGGTTACGCTACCGCGTCCAATTTTACGTAAAAATTTTGCTTGCACATAGCAACCAGTTTCTACAGTAATTTTTTTTTTTTTTTTTTTTTTTGATTTGATTTTCAAAATAAACGCTATCATTAAAAAGAGAAAGAGGGAGTAGAAGAGAAAGAATGTAAAATTATGTGTTAAATAGTGGAAAATTTTCATAATTTTCACTTCTCGAGTAATTGTTATTAAATTTTGACATAAAATTAATATTAAACTTCTCAACATTTCATCTATTTATTATAATAAAAAAGACAAAAAAAAAAAAAAAAAAATTCAAGAATTATTTATCATAATTTTTTTTTTTCTCTGTTATCGCTCTCTAAGCAAAATGGTAATTGAAAAAGTTAACATGGAATATTACAGTATTTTTTTTTTCAATTTTCTTTAAATGCAATTAATTGTATAAGTGAAATTACTACAGTTTCACGAAAACTAATTTATAGTGTTGATGAATTAAATTATCATTCTCTTAAGCATTAATCATTCTTTTCTGAGACAAATTTAATCAAAATATTGACTAGCATACAATTAAGGAAATAGTTTTAAATATTTCAAAATCAAAATGTTTTGCCAAAATAATTTTTTTAAAAAAGGAGAATATGACATATATGTGGTATTTTGTGCAGTCTATTTCTTCATTTCGTTTTAATTTCTATTTCATTTATTGATTATTGGCAGTTTCATCGAAAAACTTCTTAGCTAACTAATTTTTTTTCATTAGACTTGTAATTTTTAGTTTCTTGTGAAATGATGTTCAGATGAAAGATAGACTTTTTTTTTTCTTTTTTCCAGTTCACAATAATAATTATATACAAATTATATTCCTGTTTATATATGAAATGATAAAATAAATCATATTGATAATAGTGAAGGACACAAAAGAAACAAATGAAATGTAACAATCAGTTTGTTATTTTTGACAATAAATGCTTTGCACTAAAATATATCTCTAGCAAGAGAATTGAAATTTTAATTTTATATATTGCATCCAATTTTCATTAGCAATATTATAATTCAGATCTGATCAACATATTAATTAAAAGTAAAATTCCGAGGCTGGAAAATGGAATTTTCGGCAAATTTTCATAAGCGCTTCTTTTTTTTCTTCTTCTTTACAACAAGTATTTGAGTATTTCAAGTTATTTAAAGTAGTGAATGCGCTTTTTTTTTTAGTTAAATTAAATCTAAATGCTTAATCAACTTGTCAGAGAGTGCTATCCAGAATTACTTTTTCCAAACTTCAACTTTTGGTATTTTATTTCCAACTTCAAAATAAGGAAACTAATTTGAAAATGAATTATTTGCATTGCAAAAAGAAGGAAGAAAAATACCAGTTCTAATTTTCAAGCCACTGATACCATGTTTGCAAGGTCAGTAAAAAAACTGAAAGCGATCGATGGAGCGCTCATTAAACTTCGAAGCATTAATCAATTAAAATCAATTAATTTGTTAAATCTTTGAAGCGAATTTTTGCTGAGAGGAAAAAGATACAATGCAACAATTTGCAGTAATAATTCGACTATTCTAATGCAAAAAAAAATAATTTTTTTTTTGTTCTTATGGCTTAATTTCTGTTTTCCTTTTTAAATTGAAAATTTGGAATAAATTCCTCTCTTCTTTTCCTTTTTCTTCCCAATGTAATTAAAAATATCTATTCTGAAAATATCCGAACAAATCAGTTTATTGCATAATTTAAATTTGTTACTGAAATTAGTTCAAAAAGTATAAGTTTTCGAAATTTTTTGTTTGTCTTTTTAATTAGCGAATTGCTTCTTTTTTTTTGTTTCATGAATCCAGCTTTTTTAATGCAATCTAATTTCTAACATTGACATCCCAAAATGTGTTAGTATCTCGGAAGTTAATTAGACAAGAAACATAATGAAACTATTTGGACCAAAAAACTTTAAATTAATGCAAATATTATCAAAAATTTCCTAGTAAAGCTGCATCAAAATACTTTTAAGTACTTTTGTTATATCTTTCAGATGATATGCTATCATTGATAGGATAGCATTTTATAATATATATATAGAAAACCTGTACATTTTTCAGTTCTGCTCCTGTTAAATCATTTTATTCACAATCTTCCAAAAGTTTTAATATTATTTTGAATTTGCGTAATTTTAGCTATTATACTCTTGCATCACTTGCATTTTCCAATCCAAATTTTAATAATTCTAGGAAAAAACAGATATAGTAACGCAAATTTAATTTAGCTCAATTTTAATTTAATTTCAAACCATATTTCCCTTTCCTTTTTAAAGTGTATGAATGAATTTATGGTAAAGTTGCAGGTTTTTTTTTTTTTTTGAATAATACGATTAATAATAAATTTCAAAGAAAGGAAATTTTTTTCGTTATCATTTATCTGAAAAATTTTTAAGTGGAGTTTTTGCTCGAAAAAATATTGAAATTACCAACAAAGAACGAAGAATTAAAATAATATTTCAATACCATACTTACGTTTTATTGGTTAATTATTGACAAAAATTAATTGGTCTACTTAATATTAGCAATCACTGTGGCAAATAATTGCTCCTCTTATCCATATCAACAGCTGATTAAAATAATGATATCATTTAGAAGATTCCTAGATTTACATTTTGTTTTCTTTGCTGACCAATATTTATGAAGGGAATTATTTTAGTGCATATCCTAGGTTAAGATTTATCAGCACCTAATTTGAAAAATAATAGCGATGGAATTCTTAAAATAATTCTTGTTAATTAATAAAACTTTAAAAACAACTACCAAAAATGTTCAGCATATCGAAGAATCATTCAAAGTAATATCTTCATATATTAGCAAGAATATGATATGTTTCTATTAAAATATTCTCGGATCTGTGCTACTGTTAACTTTTTACACTAATAAAAGGTAATTCATTTTTTATTAAAGCTATCATCATTTTTACCAACAGTATAATATCACTGCTTATACAAACTCAAATTTATATACAGTTATTAGTTAGTATTTCATAATACTAGTATTATAGTGATATTTATAGTAATATTGCTAATAATTAACACATTAATAATCATAATAACGAACAAATCAATTATTTGTTAGTTATCATTATTTGAAGCAAGACGATAATGATCCTTCCACAGGCTCACCTATGAAAGCCTTGTTACAACTTTTGCCCGCTTTAAGCCACTGCGATTAAAGCAGTTTCAACCAAAATAATCCCACCTCAAAGGTATCGAAACAGCAGTCTTCGCTTTTCTCGAAACGGCTCAGTCCCGGGTAGCGACGGGCGGTGTGTACAAAGACCGGGGACGTAATCAAAGTAAATTGATAATTAGGGATTCTTCGTTCAAAGGGAATAATTGTAATTCCCGACTCCGATTACGTAGGATTTTCAAGGGGTTACCAATACCTTTCCGTAATGGTTACAGCATACTTCTAAGGGCATCGCAGACCTGTTATTGCTCAACTTCATGTGGTTAATCATGTCCCTCGAAGAAGCTTTCTGGACATAATTATTCGGAAGCTCAAGTCTTGCGCGTTATCAGAATAAACCAGATAAATAACGCCACAAACCATCGGTTCATGAAAGAAGTTTCAATTTGTCAATCCTCACGGGTCCGGAGCCAGTTGAATTTTCCCGTGTTCAGTCAAATTAAGTCTTAGAATGAATCGTAAAATGTTTTGTTATGAGGTGAATGTGTGGAGCAATTTGTTATGATGGTTAATAGTAAAACGTATCATGGCAGTGAATCTGTAAAATCGTGGGTTATGAGGGGAATCCGGAAAACGTTTTGTCATGACGGTGAATCTGCAGAACAATTTGTTACGAAGGTGAATCCGTAATAGATTTCGTCATGACGGTGATTCTGTAAAACTTTTTGTCACGTCGATGAAGCAGTAAAATGCTTTGTATTAACAAAAAATTTTCAACATATTTTTTCATTATGCTGAATCTGCAACATATTCTGTTGAGGCGATAAATCTGCAACACAATTGATGAATTTTTTGATGAATCTGTAGCACCTTCTGCTACAACTATAAATTTGTATGTTTTTTGACGACGATGAATCTGTAGTCGTTCTGTCACAACTGTGAATCTGAACAAGTTCTGTTACTACAGTGAATGTAAAGTATGTTTTCTTATGAGAGTAAATGGAATACGCAATATTAGCTTTTTCAAGATACTTTTAAGTGTCTAATGAATGAATTCATTTTTACCTTAGTTTTAAAAAATTACTTTTCTTCCATCCAAAAAATTGAAGTGAAACAACATGAATTATGACTGCTTTAAAACACTGGAAGGAAATAGACAAATTCGAATAACAAACTCCTTTTTTTGATATCATTTGCAGATAAAAAACTTAACTTGTCAAATAATGAGTGGAATAGCTATCTATTGATAATTTCAAATGTGAGTAATTAAAATAAATTAGTGAAAAGAAGGAAATAACTGCACCGATCAATGTTATTTATTTTAAAACCTGTCTTCGAAAGGCGAAAAAAAAAGAGAAGATGGAAGGAAAAGGAATGAATTGAATTCATTCCCTTGTTGCCTTGTAATAATAATGTTTTCTTATAAAATGGATGAAGATTTTATTGTAATTTTAATGCTTCCGCACTTGAATGATAAAGAATTTTTGAAATACAAAATAATTCTAAAATAATACTCCTAAAGACGAATTTTACTTACTAAATTCAATTTTTTTATATAGCGAAGAATTTTTTCTAGAATTCAAGAAAAAAAAAAAAGAATCAATATTTTAATTTATAAGCAGTGTTCAAAATTTTGGCATCTTGAGGATTTCGAGAACCTGAAGTCCTATTATAGCGCTGGTACTTAAGCCTTTTTTTAATAAAAGTTCCGGCTAGTATTTATGCCTTTTTAATAAAGCGATTTTTAATTTATACAAAATTTAACTATTATATATAGTAAAATTTGGGTTTGTTTTGAAAATTATTCACAGCAAAATTTAAACGAACCGATATTAAGTAATATCTCACAGTTAGTATTTGATCTTATTTTTCGTATTTTCTTCTTTTATGGAAAAAATGAAACTTTTGAAACATACTACTTCCATTTTTTTTTAACTGCAAAACTTGAAAAACGAATTAATTGTAATGAAAATGATTATATTGCTTATAATTGTTATTTCCAATGAATTTTGCTGTTTCAGTTTTTACCTCACAATCAAGAAAAATGAAACACTGATATTTAGGAAAAGAAATAAATTTAATTGTAATAAAGCAGCGAAAAAAAATCCTTTAGATTAGCTGAAATCCTAATACTTTTTTTTTTTTTTTCTACTGAAACCTAAAATAAGTTACTAGATAAGAATATTTATATCATTAATTTTCGTTTTTTTTTATTCTTTAGGGAAGTCAATCAACCGTAAAATCCAATTATCGCATTTCTACTAGAGGTTAAAAACTGCCAAGCATTTCTAAATTACTCAATAATCCGAATAGTCATAATTTAATTTTATAATTTGCAAAAAAAATATTTAAAAGTAAAAGGAAATTTTTTTCTAACTGACCTAATCTAATAACTGATAATCTAATAATCTAATTAGACCTAATCTAATAACTGATCTAACAAAAGTGCTATTTGTAAATTAAAAAATAATAAAAACATTATTCTTGTTTAGTACAAAGATGCAATTAAAAAACAAAAATAAGTCAAAATTATCATAGTGATATATAAATTCACTAGCAAAAATGAATGAAATTTTTTGCAGTTTGCTGATAATAATAGATGATTACCTGATTAAATGAAATTTTGATAATAGCATGTCATCATCACAGTGAACGAAATGCTAGCAATAATATATCACTACTTCCGTTAATAAAGTCATACCTGTAGTTATATTCAATGAGAAGGTAAAAATTAGTTGGCAGTAGCTTTATCAATTATCAGTCAAACGATGAATTTACTTTTCTTTTGAACCGATAGAAATAAAATCATGTTAAACTATCATTTCTAATAAAAAGCATATTATTTTTAAAATTTTAAATGTATCTAACGAAATAAAATTTTGGGTACAAAACTGTGTATGGATTAAAAATAATGTGATAAAACAGAAAATTCAACATTTTCATGCTTCGTTTTTTTTGATCACATATATACTTTATTTCATAATTTTCTATCTTTTTCTATGATATATTATCATGATACACTTCAAAATGTATTCCAACCAACTACTAACAGATATTCTAGTAATACACCTTAATGAATATTGATAAATGTGCTTATTAATTTGATTTAAATGCGTTTAAGTAACGAAATTCATTAACAGAGTGCTAATGTTGGAGAAAAAAAAAATAACTTTAGCAATTATTCTTCTAATAAATTCGCCTACGTAAAAAAAAAAATGAATAATCTTTTTCTCTTTTTCAACTTCTTAAAACCTTTTATTTTATGATTTCAAACTATTTGATTTCAGTTAATTAATTTGTTTGCTTCTTTTTCTCTTTCTTCCGGTATCTCCATTTTCCTTTCCTTCTTTTTTTTTTTTTTTTTTTGTTTATTTTTAAAGGACAAATTTAAACTGTGACAAATTAATAAGGATTTGAATTTTCCTTTTTTTTTTTTTTTTCATCTATGTTATTGTTTTTCATCATATGTTACTTGTGTTAAAAAAAAAAAAAAACTTCTTGTGTTCATTTTTTTTTTTTTTTTTACATTGTAATAAATGCAACATTTTTGGTTTATTGTCATTCATTTTAAACAAAGACAAACTTATCTTATCATAATGGGTTGAAATTTACTGATAATCGTCTACATTATATAGTATGCATGCAGCTTTTACACTGAACATATTTATATGGTTGATAGATTTTTATTTCGTGTGCAAATTCATATATATATATTTGATTCTACAATTCAAATGAAAAAAAAAAAACCAATTGTGCCATTTCCTTTGAACAAGTTCGCGTTATAAAAGAGGAATTCAAATTAAAAAATTCTCATACAACAACAAATATTATTCTTTTCCAGTTTTAACTCGTATTTAATTTTTAAATGGCGTAGCAAATGCTTTTACCATTTTATCATTTATTATTATTATTATATATATTTACACAATTAACAAATAATAATTTGTTTGTGAAAGTGTTTCAAGAAACAAAAAAAAAAAAAAAAAATGAAATGAACTAGTTGTTCACAATACTTCTGTTCAAAGGTCATGATCAAATCAGTAAAAAAGAAATTGAATTTTAGAAATTTCAAAATCAAAGTATTAACATAAATTGTAATTGAAATATTTTGAAAAAGTATGAAGGAAATTTTAGAAAATATTGAGATATATTATCGAAATCAATGTTATTACCTGTGTTATCACTATACCGATGAAAATTTTCCAAAGTTACGAAAAATAGAAAAAGTTACAAAGAAATTATTTATCCAAAAAAAAAAATAGATAATTTATAGTTTTTTTTTTTTTTTTCTACGTGATTGATCATCATATATACCTAAAATGACTTTTTGTCAGCACGAAAAAGATACATTTGTACTGAATGATAATACGAAAGGAATCAACGAAATTAAAAAGATAATTAAGCTTTCAGTTTTCACCGTCAATATGTTGATCATATCATGCAAGAATTGCAGATAAGATAAGGCTTGTTTATGCTGGGCCTATAATAATTACCTCTTACTGTAATTAGTCAACCTCATAAAAGAAAGAGAGAGAGAGAGAGGTGAAGGAACGAAAGATGACGGTATTATATTGGTATAAAACAATATTTTAAAATTACGATGAAATTGGAGCATATTTCACGGCGCTATTTTTAATAAAACGAATAATGATCAGTTAATTATTTATTGCTTAATTGAGTTTGTTGATTATGGATGATGGACAGAATGACAGTGGAAAGCAACAAAAGAATTAAATTAGTTTGTTAAATTAGGAAAAAAGAAAAAAAAAAATTATTAGTAAAATTTGTTGCATAAAGACGATGATTATCACAAAGCTCCCAGTTCATTTTTTTTTTTTTTTTTTTTTGTGACCTAACAAAATTTTTCATTTAAATATTTAAATTCTCAAAGATATTAAAATATGATTTTTAAATGCACAATTTTTCAAAAATAAGATAGATTGACAATTTATTCGCTTTTTCCATTTGCGATAAAAGCATTTTTCATGTTCCGGTGTAGTTTCTTCGAAAAATTTTGCCAGAACGATGAAGAAAAGCGTCAAATTTCGTTAATGGAAATATTTGATAAAGAGCAAAAAAAAAAAAAAAAAGAAAAAAAAGAAAAAAAAAAGGAGTGAGTAGATTTTTTTCGTTCTTAAAAAAAAAAAGAAATTTTTAAATGCATTTAAACTATTACGAAAGGAAAAAAAAAAAAAATATTACGCTACCACTTTTAATTGCTAGAAAGAAAGAAAAAAAAAAGATGTTTAAAAGGGAGAGAGAAAAAAAAAAAAAAAAAAAAAAAACAAGAAATGAAATTTGACGAAGCAAAAGGAAGAAGAATTAGCTAAGAAAGAAGAAAAATTAGATAATAAAAAGGTAAAATATCCGTATCGTCTTCCTTTTTTCCCTTTTACTTTTAACTTTTTTCTTTTTTTTTTTTTTTATTCTCATTCGAAACAGGTTTTTAAAAAGGAGGTGTGATTGTTGAAAATGTCTATATAACTCCCGCAATGTTGCACCTGTTCATCTATAGTTCGACTTTTCTTTTTTCTTTTTTTTTTTTTTTTTTTTTTCATTAAATTAAATGAAGGTATGTGTATGTGAAACCACAGGGAACACCTTTGGTTTTACAACAGTTAGGATATCTTTTCCGCTTTTTTTAATTTTCTTTTTTTTTTTTTTTTTCTTGCTAGTTTATTAAACGATTAAATGGAGTTGGAAAATTTTTCTTTTTTTTCTGGAAATTAACAACAAGCATTAATGCCAGTAATAGCCACATAATTAGCAGATTTATTAGGTTAATTTACAGTCATTTAATAGATTGGAAAATCCAAATAATCTATAAAATAATATTCTATCACCTATAATACTAAATATATCTGTAATGTTCCTTTTTAACCTTAAACATCGCGAGATTGGAATTTTATTTTTTATTTATTTTTTAAAATTCGCTGCAATAATTGGTAAAGTGTGTGCTTTGATTGACATCTGTTCTAGGTTAGTGAAACAAAATATCTATTTTATTAATCCATTAAGAAGCATAATATCATTTTTATGAAAATTAAAAAAAGATAAACAACTTGCTACTGATCCATCGTTTAGTTCTTTTTTTTCTTTTTGTCTTTTCTATAATATCAATAGTTTTTTATTTTGAAATTAATTGTATGAATATCGAACATTGTCTTCATTATGATCATATAATTCATGTGAAAAATGAGAAAACAAAATCAAATAATGAACATTTTTGTTCCTCTCTTTCTTTTTTTTTTTTTTTTTCTATTTCAAAATTAATTTTAAAAAAATTTTTGCAGCAATGGGAACACAAACATTGGTAAATATAGCATCAGCTGCTAGCGGTTTAGTAATTATTGCATCATTAATTGTTGTTGGTGTTTTATTTCGAGATATCAATAGTCTTTATTATGAAGTGTTGGATGATATGGATGAATTCAAAGTCTGTTTTTTTTTTTCTTTTTTTAATGAAAAAAAAAAAAAAGCAAATTGAAATTTTAATGATCTGTTCAAAAAGGACTATAATGAAAGACAAGATAGAACAGTAGGACACTTTGCTAAATTAAATTTATCTTTTATTATCATTCAAACATTACTGCTGTTTAGATTAAATATTGAAATGAAATAAGATCTGTAATCATACTTAAATGTGTTTTAGCATTTGCTTCATAATTTGATTTGATAAGTAATATAAAATTTAAAAGACAAAAAAAAAAAAAAAAAAATGAAGATTAACAATTCTGCAATGCACTTCTTAGTACTACTATAAAATTCTAGACACTAGCAAACGATGCCTGGAGTGAAATAATGAGTGTTCATTCGATTCGTGATCAATTTAAAACCAAAAAAGAATCATTAACAACATTACTTGGTATAAGACCACGTGAAAAACGTCGTGCTATTTGCGGTAAGTGGATGAAAATCTTAAACAGAAGAGTTTTTTTTTTTTTTTTTTTTCCTTTTAAAGAAGAAAAAAGAAAACTGTTAGAAAATATTTGCATTTTTGATGAAATGACGAAAAAATAGTAAGGTGCATTGATTTGAAATGATTCAAAAATAAATCTAAAAAACTTGATTTTTTTTTGTTTAAATTTTTTAGAATTTTCCATTGTTCGATCAAATTATACAGTTTATTTTTAGCATGTGCCCTACAACCTGTAGTTTGTCCAGCAGGACCACCTGGACCACCAGGAGATGACGGTCAACCAGGCGGTAATTTCAACAACTAATACTCAATTACTTTTTTTCTTTTTTTTTAAAAATTATTTATAAGCAAGTATAACATTAACAATTAATTTTTTCTACTTTTTGTAAATAGCTAGAAAAGGAGAAATGAAACTAGATTCAGGGAAACTTCCAAATTGAAGCAGATTTCAGAACCAGGTGAAAGAGGTATCGATGGCAAACCTGGACCAGATGGTATTACTGTATCAACTGGTCCTGGCACACGGGGGGGTTGCATTGCATGTCCAGCTGGACCAGCTGGACCACCAGGTGTACAAGGACCAGCAGGACAACCAGGTCCAGCTGGACAACCAGGAAGACCGAGTCTTGGTAGTGGCATGGGACAACCAGGACCACCAGGTCCACCTGGAGACCCAGGAAGAGCTGGTAAATTTTCCATCTTATCCAGCTTATTTTTCACTGCACCAAAAAAAGGACTAAAAAAGTACATAATCACTTAGTTGTATTTCTTGTCTTTTCTTTTTAGGCTCACCAGGAAACGCCGGACCACCTGGTGCATCAGGTTTGCCAGGAGTTCAGGGACGTGGTTTCCCAGGACCAAAAGGACCACCAGGGCCAACTGGTCCAATGGGTGAAGCTGGTTTACCTGGTGCTGCTGCAGGGCCCGGTCCAGTTGGGCCACCAGGACCACCAGGACCACACGGGCAACCAGGCAATATCGGAACACCCGGTCAACCAGGAGAGGTATACTTTTCCATTAAACGTCAATCAATTTTATCCAACAGTATAAATTCATTTCCAAAAAAAACAAAAACAAAACAGTGTCTTTCTTGACATTTTAGCCTGGAGCACCTGGAGTACCAGGTGGTGATGCAGCTTACTGTCCATGTCCACCACGTTCTGCAAGAACGGCAGCTATTCTTCGACCGGAGGCAACGTATCTAAAACATGATGCTGAAGTTAATAATGGCTATGCTCGAAGACGTTTGCGAACTCGCAAAGTCAGAAAAATGATTAAGAAATTAAGTTAATGATAGTAAAACAAATATTAGTGATAAGAGAAGAGGGGAAACTTGAGCTTAAAAATGATAAAACTAGTAATTTCAATATCAAAATACTCAATCCTATACATTCTGAACTATTATTCCATCAATCATTCATATTTATAAATTTGTAAAGGAATGAAAATGAACATTAAATTGGCTATAGTAATGAGCAAATATTTCACGGTGCTTTTAGGTAAATGGGTTATGTTTCTTGAAAATTTGAAATTTTTTAAATCGTAAATTTGGATCGAAAATTATGAAAAATTGCTTACTTTATTGCTAATAAAAAAATAAAACATTTCATGGGTGATGATTTTCTAATAAAATTTGAAGATCTATTTTGTATTGTTTCATTGTTTTTTAGTGACTAAAAGAACTCTGAAATAACTTTGACTCTTACAAATCAGTCATAAGCAATGATAACCATTGACAAATAAATGATTGCATCTTGATAATGGGTAAATATTTCAGCAATAATTTCGAAGTTTGAGATCTTGTAATAAAAAATATGAAGTGAGAATTTGAATCCAATGATATTTCTTTTTTGAAAAAGGAAATAAAAAACTGAAAATGAAATTATTAATTTAAAACTTGCAAAAGTTGTGCAAAAAATCAAAAACATTGTATTACATTTTACTAATTTCTTGTTAAAAAACAAATTTGTTTTATACAAAAAATTTGTCAAAAATTTCGAATTATTATTACTCGCTGCTAGTAAATTATTATAAATTTGTCCAATTTAGAAAATAAAATCGCTCCGAGATTTTTCCAAAGCTATCACAAATTCCAAAATTTTAATTAACTCACAAAAATTAACTTGTAGTAACGATTTCCAAGATACAAAAATAAATTGCCGATCATCATTATAGGCATTTTATTACAAAACAAAAATGTCTTGTAAAAAGACTTATAGATTAATAATATAATAGCTATTTGATAATGGATGATCCAATTAATGGCACATTTGAAATTTCTCATCTGACTGCATAAATCCGTTGTGAGAGTTCAGAAATATCACTGAATAAGCAAATTGTTAATGAGCAAAAAAATTTAGAGAAAAAAAAAAAAAAGAGAAAAAGAAAAAGAAATTGCTTTAGATTTTTACTAAATTCTATGCATTGAATATTTATTTACTATTATTGTTACACTCTTTGTGAGAGTTATTTCGTTGGAAATATCATCTAGCAGTACAAAATAATTGTGAAATAAACTTAAAAGCCAATAAATAAGAAAATTGAAAGATTTCTTGTGGTAAAAAATAATACTTTCGAAATTTAATTTATTTCATGCATAATTGCAACAGGTAATTAGCGAAAATATTTTTATCCATTCCATTGACTGTAGAAAATGAAATGAAGCACATTTTTCTTAACATAGCAGCAATAGTGCTAAATTAGAGCAGACAATTATCACATAATTCTTCTTTGGGACCTTTGCCTTTTTCTTTCTTCTTTTTTTTTCTTTTTAATTTAAATTTTAAAACTGAAATGATGACATTTTGCAGAATATTTATTTTAATCGTTAAATCGTTTTAGTGAATTCTATAGAAAAAGATAAAGAAATTGCTGTTTAATGCATGCACAATATCACCAATTTAATTGCATTCCTATTTGCAAAATAAATTATATATTCTATATTGAATTCTTAATTACTATACATGTAAAAGGAGTCGCTAAACTTTCAGCAGTCATATTAATTACTATTGCACTTCTTCCGAATTCTATTCAACTTATCGAACCAAAATCATGATATCAACTTGATCTTGACATAACATGTCATAATGTCTGCTGAATTTTTCTAGAGCAATAAAAAAAAAAAAATCGTATTTTCATTAAATCTAGTATAAAATATATTTTTTTATGAAACGAAACTGATCACTTGTGATCATTAATGAACTTGTATCAATGAAACAATTAATTAATGAAGACTGAAAGTTGCGTAATTCTATGTCGTTTGTGTCATCGAACCATTTAATGAAAATGAAGTTGAAGCTTGTGTCATTTCTAAAATTCAAGAAGAAATAGAAAAAAAAAGTTAATTATTGTAATTATTTCACATATTAATTATTCGAACGATTAATTCTGTTTCGAAATGTATGCAAATATATTTGCAATGAGAACAAGTAAAGAAGAAAAATTCGGAGAGAGTTTAAATTTCATATATTTACTATAAATTGTTCGATAGCTTAGTGCTAATGGAAAAGTCTAAAGTTTTCCGTTCTTTCATTTATTTATATGAATTCTAGATTTGAAAAATAAAATTTGTGCTAAGATTTAATTGGGATATATTTAGAAATATATTAAAAATCTAAAAAAAAATTTATTTAAAGATTTCATGTTTTTTTTCTTTTCTGAGATGTGATAATTATATGTGTTCATTTTTAGGAGCAACTTTTTAATTGTTAACAATTGCATCTGTTCACTTTTTCTTCTTTTAACTTCACTAAATATTAATTTTTTTTTTAATTCCATATCTGAGTAGTATGAAAATCATATGACAAAAGTACTAAAGTGTTAATGATTAATTAATTGGCCCTGATAAGATAAGAAATAACTGGGGAGATTTTATTACATTGCTGTATCTTCGCTATTTGCTTTCATTATCGAAATCTTGTTCAGAAAAATTACAGTTTTATAGTTCATTTTAGAAGTTATGAAGTGTTAAAAAGTTTGGAATTCTTATTGGAAACTTAATTTTTACTTTTCAATTGATGTCTGTATTTGTTAATAATTTTGAATCGAAAACTTGCTGCTAATTAGTGCAGACTTCGGTGGACAGAAGTAGAAATTAAGACTTAATTTTTAAAATGTTTAGAAGTTGAATTGGTAAAGAATAAGGAAGTATGTTTGGAGTATCGGTTTCAATATGCATGCAATAAGTTTTAGAGCTGCAATGATTTAAAAAGTTTCAACTTTAATTTCAACGTTGTTGTATATATTAAATTATTGTAGTTGAACTTGAAATCTGTAATCTAAAATCTAAGTAGACAGAAATTCTTTTTCCTCCCATCTAAGCTTATATTTTTTAAATTTAATTTTTATTTCTTTAAGGTAAGTCAAGAACAGCCACACTTCAATCTCAGAATACTAACGGAAGAGAAAATAATTGCATTTAATATTATCCACCAAACACTAAGACATTATATCAAAAAAAAAAAAAAAAATGAATTAAAAAAATAAATGGAATCATTCCCATCAGTGAAAATTAATTAATAAAGAAGGAAAAGTAAGCAAATCACCGAAAATTTTTCTGACAATAAGTAAAAAGTAATGCAAAAATTCTCATTTTTATATTTTTAAGTAATGTTTATTTGGAAATTTTTTTTTTTTTTTCGATTCTGTAATTCCACATGAAATATTTATTGGCCAATCGGTTTTTTTTGAATGAGAATCGTCGATACAAATTTTAATTCTAATAAATGCATTTTTATAATGAAATTGACCATTTTTATCCCGTTAAAGTGCGGTAAAAAGAAGTGGATATCAGTTGTTTAACGATCATCATTTCGCCTTAATTTTAGTATTTGATTTTGCGTTTGCTCGGAGGAAACGTTCAATTATTTCCTCTAGCATTCCATCAACCTCATACGCCGAAAGATCACTGCTGTTACCATCACTCTCATTCAATCTTTCGGCTGCTTTCAAGTTCGTCTTGGATATTTGATCATTTTCTGCATTGCGTAATGCAATTATTGCAGGATGAATTGGTGCAGGTTTCTGCAAAATATTCTTTCAAATACTAAAAATTGCTGAACTTTAAGAATGATGAAAAGTTCAGGTTCATTTTGCATACAAATTTAGCTGTAGCCAAAACTATCAGTTCAAATCTTCAAAAGTACTTAGGAAATCAAGCAAAGGACAAAAGAAACAAACGTACACTATTAGTGCATGATGGTAGCCATGTTATAATTACAATTAACCAAATATAATATTTCGGTGCTTTCATGCTTATCAATAATCAGGAAATGTAAACTGCAATTACTTTCAATTAAAACTGCTAATTGAATAAAGCAATCCTAAGTACGACAGATTTTTTCAATTCAATAATTATTCATGATACAATTAGAGAAATTGTAACTTGAATAAATGAAGCAAACCAAATTGACAAGAAAAAAAAATGAAAGTTTGAAATAAAATACTTGTCATTTTATTCTAAATTATAAAATTCACGCAACCGCTATAACATTAGTTTAGAATTTTCCTATTCGCAGTTTTTTATTTAATCGTTCCTAAAATGATTTAGATGACTTATTTAAAAAATACAACACAAATTTGACATTTTTCGCCTCCATCAATTTGCAAAACAAAATCATATTAAGAATAACCATCAAATTTTCACAGTTGTATTAATAATTAAATTGCAGATCGCCAGATGGAATCCATTCAAATACTACGTGAACCAATCATATCATTGAAGGAATTCAAGAAGTGAAGAAATCCTCGTATGAAATGAAAGAATTAATGGATAGTATCCTAAAATAAATGCCTTTCATACCAAAAAAAAAAAATTTTGCGGAGAATTTAAAGATGTTGAATTAGCATGGAACATGAAAATGCAAATGAATTAAAGCACTTTTCAAGAAAGAAAAAAAAAAGACCTTTTTTTTCCGAGAAATAAATTGAAATTTTGCAAAATTTCAAATACCATCATCATCCTTGTCTACCAAATTCTTCGTTTGTTAACTGTCAAAACTTTACAGGTTTAAAATTGAATTATCGTGCAAAAAATCAAATTTCAATTATTCCTGAATTTTTTTCCCCAAAAATCTCTATTTTATCTGAGTTAGAATTGTTAATAAATAAATCGATCAGTGATAAGATTCTCTGTGATCAAAAGCAGAAAAGAACGAATAATAATTTGCTAAGGACAAAGCTGATAGAAAAGAATCCTTCAAAAAAAAAAATTTCTTTTTTTTCCATTAACGCGCAATTTCATCTTGTAAATACTTTCTTGGGAGCAAAGATGAAAATTTATTTTTTCTGTTAAACCTATTGCATTAATTAAAATAAAATGAAAAAATGCACTTTCTAAATAGTGGAATCGTAAAAATTCTCAGATCAAAAAAGGCTGCATAGGCTCATAGGCTAGACTAGAAAGGTTCCATAGATTATTTGCAAATTTAACATAAAGCTTTTGAAGACAATAGATCATAAAATAAATTAATTCCATGTTTAAAATGTTCAATTAGAAGCTTGAAAGTGAATAGCAAAACTTTCGAGAATGACATTGCGTCTAATTATCAATTAAAATTTTAATAGATCTCAATTACTTTTATTAGCGAATAATTTTTTCAGATATTTAACATAATTTTCCAAATATTAATATTAACGCACTGTTACACATTAATCTGAGATTTAATTCATTTTTTTTTTTTTTTTTTTTTTAAATCGCCTCGCTCTCAATTAGTTTGCAATCTCTTTCCTTTATAAGTTGAAGAAATAATTACCAACCAAAAAACAAAGAAAAATTAAAATAAATGCATAATATTCTCAATCATTTGGAGAATGGCAGCATCCTAAGTTAAGGCAAAATTGTTGAATTTGACAATTCACATGAAGTAAACAACGGTTGATTTAATTTAACAAATGAAAAAACATTCGTCACAACTGAAGTACCACTAATTTAGCAGGAATTTAATTTGCCGAATTTGAGGACTTACGGATTCAAACAAACATTTCCAGTATATTCAAGAACAATTATAGCCAGAAAAGTGTGGAAATTAATGTAATTGTACTCTTATGCATCAATCGAGATGAAAATTGTCATTCCGGAATGACTGCACACAAAAAAGAAAAGAGCGCCTGTACACCAGCT
>RCAB01000667.1:0-28040 GCA_003640385.1 Setaria digitata | reverse complement strand
AAAAAAAAAAAAGAAAAAAAAAATTAAAGAAAAACGCATTAGTTAGGTAACACCTCAACAGTTGTCTTTGTAAGCAGTCCAACAAACCAATCCTGTAGCTCCATCGATTTCGTTTCAAAATTTTTGTTTGCTAAATTTTGTAACATACTCCTTTTTTTCTCCTAAATAAATTTATCCTATTTATTATAAAACTTTTATCAGCATTATCATACCAGTACTTAATAATAGAGGAGACAAATGAATAAAATTGTACAAATAACCCGTCTGGGATTATTTTATTTTATATCACATACACGATTCACACCAAATAACTAACCTTCTTCTTTGTTAATGATTACGTAAATGATCTCTTAAAACTAGCCAATAAATCTTTTATAATTACTTGAAAATTACTAATTTGCATATATACTGAAGTCAAAAAGCCATTAATTTTAGCTTGAACAAAAAAATTTTAACTGAAATCTTTAAAAGAAATGTTCTTCGTCTTTTAAAAAAGAAACTGTAAGCTTAATTAGCACTTCAAAAACAATCTGCCCATGATTGCATCATTATCATTACAAGGACTGTCACAACAGTCAATTTATCAAAACTAAAAGAAATTATTTTGACTCTATCAAGTCAATACAAAAATCTTATTATCATTGCTCTAATAGTAATTACATCATTCCAAGAAGATTAGATAGTACTAAATTAGACAAAGAAAATGTAAAACCTCAATTAAAAGTGATTGAGATTTCACATTTTCTCTGTCTTTCCTTTTTTTTTTTCCCCTGCTTCTTTTTTATTTTTTTTAAGGCACTACTAAATCTATCTTCGATTTTCACTACATCAGTTGTGATTTTAAAGGACTACTTGCGTGACAAACTATTTCTGATGAGCCCGAAAACGTTAATTGGTATTATTTATCGAATATGAAAAAAAAAGACATATTTTGTTTAATTTTCACATATTTATATGGATTCTTCATTTCGCATCGTGTTGCCCACTACTAAAGGATGAACCTGCNGAAAAAAAAAAACATATTTTGTTTAATTTTCACATATTTATATGGATTCTTCATTTCGCATCGCGTTGCCCACTACTAAAGGATGAACCTGTATCAGCCATTGATCCTAGGATTGCACCAGTATGGCTTAAAGCTCGATACTGTACACCATAATCTGCTTTCTCAAATAAAATATTCATTTCCTAAAAAACAATACAATGAGTACCTCACTTATTCTTGTCTTATTGTCGAGTATTTATTTGAAAGAAATAATAATGCAGTAATCTAAAAGGAGAGAACTACATCTGGATCAATTGTTGTATATCGATATGATAGTTCATTAAACATCTTTAATTTCAAATTCATGAAAACTTTTTGAAGATTAGGAAAAGCATTTTTTGTGGCAAAGGATAATGTATANTCAATTGTTGTATATCGATATGATAGTTCATTAAACATCTTTAATTTCAAATTCATGAAAACTTTTTGAAGATTAGGAAAAGCATTTTTTGTAGCAAAGGGTAATGTATGCTCAGAGAAATTAATAGATTACTTAGAAAAGTTTTATTCTACGGACAAAGATGGTTCACCTTCTCCAAAAGATGCTTGCGTTCAGGAACGAAAGTTATACGTGGAACACTATGGTTGCCTAGCAATTCCGAAAGCTTTTTACGCACAAAATCTTCCGATTTTTTCAGCACTTCTTCTGCAATCTAAAAAAAAAGAAACATGAAGTAACCAGATTAAATTTTTATGGAACAAACGACGAATCTGAAAAATGCTCAAGTAGATTCAGGAAGTGAAATTCCTCAAATGAATTCTAAGTTCGGAAAATGATAAAAATCAAAACAGAGCTACTTTCTTTTTATAGAAATAAGAAAAGATTACTTCATCAGATTCATCACCTCTTGCTAGCCAATAGACGTCCATTACCTTAAATGTTGGACCAACATCGATCTAAAATTCATTAAAAATGTACAGCATGAGCTGAGGAAGGGAGAGAGAGGGAACAAATTTTCAGCAAATCTGTGTAATATGATATTATAAAAAAGCAAAATCGAATAAGAAATCTAAAAATTTTCCATATAATTTAGGGAAATATACCCTGTACAATTCCAGGCCTTCCAAGTCACAAAATCGATCATGCTCGCATAAAATCTGAAAAATATATTCTAAAAACATTCTCCCTAAACGATTCCTTTTTGCATCGTTCAGTTTTCTTTGTTTCGGTTTCTTTCCAACATCTAGCATTAGCATCTGCAATAAATGACAAATAATGATACTTTCGTAAGATTTATGACAATATATTTGAATACCATAATAAATTTATCAAAAAAAAAAAAAACTATCAGTCATTTTCTGCCTATCTTAAACAATTTCTTTATAATTTCTTTCTACTTTTAATCCAAAAGATACACACAAACAGGGAATTATAATCATAATAATCCTTAAAATTATATTGTAAATAAAAGATGATAAACGATATAGTTAATGCTCAGTTCAATACGGTGATCAAATGGTCTAGATCTGATGAGCATAAACTCTTAGTAATATTATATCATCGATAAGCCAATAAGCATTCCATTAATCCCAGTCCTAAAACCTGATAAAGTCATGCTCGAGAAATATGCTTTGCTAAAAATGTCATATAAAGATGAGGAAACTCACGAACAGATCTATTTTTCCTTTCAAATTCGCATTCTTTCTCATCATTAATAAATTCATATCAAATGAATATTTAATCAAACAACTGTTGTTGAATATAGTAGATGATAAAAAACAAAAAAAGAAAAAGCTAACAATTTTCTCTAAACCACTATCAACACCAACTAATCGGGCTATCGTTCTTGTGAAACCTCTTTTCTTTGCCAGAATAAGTCGAGGTAAATCGCGATGCCTCATATCATTTGCATATCCTCGTCCTGTTCGTCTGTTATAAGTATTTACAGCTGAATATGCAGTAACTGATTTGGTGATATGTCGAATTGGCGTACTAATAAAAGCCTTGCATTGCATAAAAAGTCTCGGAAATGCTTGCATTATGCCAATATTAATTAAATTAATTAGCAATAACCAATCATTACATCCTGAAAAAGGATAAATAAATCAAATCCATCCTTTCTCTCTCAGCATCATTAAATTTCACATCATGTGAAATATGTTTCAGTGTGAGCTGAGTAAAATCTTCATCGAGAGTGCTAGCTTTCACAAGAGGGGGAATTGAACCTCGATTATTCGATGTCTTTGTTCTGCGCATTTCACAATTGACGACCCAAGCAATCTCCAGGAACTTTAACTTTCGTAATAAAGAAGAAGGCAAATTTTTTTGTTTTTTTTTCCCCCTTCTTGTTATTTCCTCATTAACCTAAATAATACCTCGCCAATTTAAATGATATTTAAATACTAATAATAATTTTGAATATTTTTTTTTCCTATCTTGTAAAAAAAAGTATTAAAATAATTCTAGGAATACGTAATGCACACTTTACATTTAATATCTTGGAAACTGAAAATTTCTTCAAATCTGTGATCAACAGGAGTACAAATATTAAACAGTTAGTGGCATAACTTTTAAAGGCCAGAGCACCACACCAGCAGAAATCCGAAAATATTTTTTTTACTAAAGCATATCAAACTTCTCCATGCATGAAAACCACTATAACAAAGAAAAAGAAAATAAATATATATATATATACATATAGGAAGTTGCAGCATAACCCTGAGCAATTTACCCAACTTTTTTTCTTTTGTAATAAAATCAAATGCCCACAAATATTTTAAAAGACAATAGAAGTTGTTAATGTATAATTTACAAATGTATATATGTATGTTAAGCACGTTACTCTAACATATGAAATATTCCTCACCCAAAAATCAAACTGCGACAAAACAGTAAAAAAAAAAAAGCCGGAAATGACAGTCGGCTTATTTCAATAAAAACTTGCATGAAATAAATTCGCCCGAATGCTTCTTTATCAATAGCTGGAATGAAAGCAAAAGAATTTTGAAATTCTTTGCAGACTAGATCGCATTTTTAGAAATGCTTGGATATGAAAACGACTTTCTGCAAACTTGGTTGGATTTTCTACAACCTTTAATTTTTTGGAAATGAAAAAGAAATGAATTAATCATCGTCATAAAAGCGGATAGGAATAAAATGAAATAATTTTAAGATTGGCATTACAACGTAATTGAAAACAAAAAACAAATAAATCAGAACGCGAAGGAAAGAGAACTGAACTGATATGAGAAATTACTGTCACCGGCATCACACAAATTTTTGGTCATATATAAATTTAATCACTTTTGAAACCCAGCTAATGTCTACTCATCCCCATTCCCCCTACTCTCATTTTCTTTCGCGCAGACTATGCCGATGGCTAACCCCATCTCTTCTTAATTTTAAAAAAAAGAGAGAAAAAAAGAAAAAATTTGACAAACTGAAAAAGTGCGGAGAATAAAAAACTATCCATAAATAAATAAAGAAAAAAATAGCAATCATGAAGTAATTCCATGGTCTGGCTGTTCAACAGATAATTTAGAACTATTTTTTTTCAAATATTTAGCCCGATTCGTTTCAATTATATTCCATTTTCGGCGGCTGTATACTTTCGACCATTGTTGTGGATTAGTTCCCGGGGATAAATCGTCATTTTTCAAAGGATTCACTCTTATTTTCCCCGCTGTTATACGTTCACAAGTTGTATTTCCATCCTGTGTTTGCTCCAAATCTTCTCTACAAGGAAATTAATCGTGTCGGGCCAACATTATTATTTGCGTTTTTATGTTTACTATTCCTTCGGAGAAATCAAATGGTTGATATGTAACAAAAAATTACAGAGATATAATAATGATGTAATAATTTGTCTATTTTATTATTCTTCCTTTCACACAAATTTATTTTTTAAAGCGTTAGGCTTATCAAGTATTATTTAATTATCAGTGTTGATTTCACGACTTATCCTGTATATCTTTCGAATACTGTTTACCTTATTGCCACAAGTGGAACTGCCGGAAAAGCTTGCTTGATTTTCATTGCCAGTGCATCGAGATGTTCTGACAGACTCCTTACGTTCTGCCAGGATCGACTTTTCCTTGGAGAATCACTGTTCAACCTTATATCTAGAAATGACTGTCGCCTGCCTTCAAGATGGCGCTTCGCTTCTTCAACTGCATCTTGAGAAGTGAAGGACGTTGCGGCAATACCTACAGTTGAGTGAATGCAGACATCCCAGTATAAACTACCTTTCTTCCGATTTCGGGATAATGTTGAAGAAAAAATTGTTATTTCACACCTAATTTAGTCGCCATAATATCTGCAACTCGTTTCGTGAACTCCTCAATTGTTTCATTTGGTTCACCTGAATTTGAACTCCTCTTACGATGTACTGGGTGAAGCCAACGTACCTAAAAGCATATTTCGAATTTTTCTTGGGAAGTAAGAGTGAATGTATTTAGTTTTAAACATATATATATGAACATGCGACAAGTTTTCCCGACACATGAAATAGAGCACAGTCTAAGCATGTATGATTTTAGCGAGTGTTTCACAGCGAGTATCGCAAGAACAAATGCCTCTTTTCAACGTGCTACCATGTAACCTTTTAAAATCTGAAACAGTTAATGGGTCAGACAACTCTTGCAGGTAGTGTATTTATTAAAACTATATTCCAAACCTCTTTTCTTGAACACACCGATGAAAAGGACAGAGATGAAAAACTGAAAAAATCGCACTTTCATGATTGTAAACGGGACAAACAGAAAATAGAAGACATCTTGCCACCATGCGCCACCCAAAACTGATACAGCGATATTGCCGAAAAATGGCCGATATATTGATATTAACACTGGTTGCACCGTATCAGCTACCTTAATTTTAAAAATGACTGCCATTATGGAGAGCAATTTTCAATTACAAAATGCAAAATATTACATACTTCGAATGGCCATGTACTAAATTTGAGTAGACCAGTGCAACCACTCGTCACTGCTCCCTCTGGGAACGTGAGGAGAGGTAAGACATTATTTTCGCAAAATACTCTTGAACGACGGATAAGCTCGGCACGTCCTTGACGAGCACCTAAATCTTTATATCCCAGGCACCTGTAAAATATAGGAGCTACTTAAAAGCTAATTTTCAGACCAAATGCTACTGACAAGCAGGCGAAAGCTATTACTGACTAGAATTTAGCATCCGTAGTATCACTTATAGCTTAATAAGCTTAGGAACTGAATGAATTTTGGCAGCCACGCTCATAATGAGGTGAACCAGCAAATCAAAAATAGCGTAACAGGATGAATGAATAGTACTTAACCTTTGATGATCACGTAACAATGAATAAACCCTATCAAAGCAGTACGCTGTAACCGAAACTTACCAACGTAAAATGTTCGGTATATCCCAAACAGAAGGTAAAATGCAAGGTTCGATTAAGTCAACAGCCATATGATCGAGCGTCGAAATATGATTGGCCACGAGAAGATGTGTTTTGTGATCCCAACCTCCAGCTGGCCCACCACTGAATACTACGAAACCCAGTAAACATGACATTACCCGTAACACCTGTAAGAAAGTTTCCGATTTATGTATCGGCTATCAGGAAATATCCCCCACATTTCAGTATCTGCTCATTCATTCTTCTTTACTGCCAATTTAAAATAATACAGAAGTATAACCATGCAGCTGTGACAAATTAATATAACCATATTGAATAAAATATAAACTGTGAAAAGTTATTAGGTCAAGTAACTCAATCTAGTTAGCTTGAACTTCCGAAGAAAAAAAAAAGGAGCTTTGATTATAAGTGAAATCACTCCGTTCACATTATAACAAATGTGTTGTGAATTGCAATTTAAAGACAATCTTTTAATAGATTTTAATAACAGTAAATCTGTAATAAATGATTAAATACTAATTAGCTACGAAATTAATAGAGATTAGTAATAACTGTGAAAATGCCAATTATAGTAATTGATAATTGCAGTAAAAATAATTAGCAACAATAACGACAGTAATAATTAATCATAAAATATATAATACTCTAGTAAATAAATCAATAAAATAAAACCTACTAATAATAGTAATAACAAAATAATAATGAATAAATATATAATATAAAAAAAATAAGTAATAACCTACCGTACACCTCAGTAGCATCGTTTTGCGTAAAATACAAGCAGTAAGAAAGATATGTACACCAATAACAATACGTATGCAAAAGAGTAATATACCAAACGGAATATACGTATAAAGTAAAAAACGTTGGAAAGTAGATGAGGAACAACGTTCACGCACGAACAGATTACTTAACTGAGGTGATATTGTTGTTGCTCTTGATGATGATGATGATATTTCCGTCATCTCTGAAACGAATTTTCACGTAAAAAATTCTCACGCAAAATCTATAAAATCCAAATTATCAATAAATCACTGAACTTCATCAGCAACATATACGTCAAAGGTAGAGTGAGGGTTCTATAATAATGCGGCCCAATTGTTAGTCAGTAGGCAAAAATTATGTCTTCTATGTAAATCTATTACTATTACTATTAATTAAATTTATTATTTTCTCTAATTTGCATATATTAATTTTCGAATTAACATATGTGAAACGTTATAGGCCAATTCAATTCTATAAGAAAATCAGAATATGAACTAAATGTAGTCATTTCATATCACGGTGTGTAATTAGAGCAGGTGGTCTTCTGTTAATTATTGTAAGTTCGTGATGAAACTGATCGCTTATTATTCTCCTATGTAAAAATTCTGAGTTAATTTAGTTTTGTAAAAATTTACAAAATCGTTGAATTTTAATTGATTTTCAAAATCGTTGAATATTAATTGATTTAATTTGTTCTATTGTACTTGGCTTTAGTGTATTTTCTAGCGCCTAATGTTTTGCTTACCGTTTTGTTCAGCTTTTTGAATGCTCATTAAAGGCACTTCCTTACATTCCAAATAAAAAATTTATTGAATAATACGAATTTTTCTTCTTCCCCATTTCCAAAAATGTACAAGTTAAAAATAGTCCAGAATTTGGGGCTTCTAATTTATCTCACTGTTAAAAGAACGAGAAATTTAATTCAATTTAAAGAGAAAATTGAATTAAACACCTAAACAATTCATGATATTCAAGACTAAGTGATTGCTGAGCCAGCAGAAAGTGAAGCTTGGAAGTATATGTCTCAATATTTCTTAAAAGATCAATAATAAATCAATCAGTTGTTCAATAATCAATCATGAAAGGGTGATGGAGATTAATTAGTTATAATTTGTTTAACTTCTACATTTTCATTCAAATGAGGAAGAAAGTTAGGCTCCAAAAAAAAACAGGCTCCCATAAAATCTTCTGACTGATTCAAAATTCATCATATATTGAATTAGAAAATTATTTTATCCCGTACTAAAGATTCAGCTAACCATTATAGTTAATTAATGAGACAATCTGGCTTAATCAGAATTATTTCGACCAATTATCAAGCTCTCATTCGACACTTTTCTTTTAAATTTTGCTAATCTAATTGATAAAATCTTCCATTCATGACCATTTCCGGAAATACATTAAATTAGACATGAAATGTGAATTGAACGTAAGAATGACGTGCACTGAAACATATTTTAGTTGAAATTATCATTTTTTTTCTTTTTTTTTTTTTTTTTTACAGAAATACGGTGAAAAAATTCAAAAGTGTCGGCCTATTACATGGTATTTTTTTTCTTCTGTGTTTTTATAGCAGAGAAAAAAAAAAAAAAAAAAAAGTTGGACAATAGAAGATTATTTGAGAGCAGTGCCATTGCTGTGAAAATGTGTTATTCATGAAATGATTCAAATCATTGAAATTGATTTGTTCAGTTTTTGAGGAAAATATTCCATTGAGTCAGTTAAATTAATGTAAAATTCACAGTGAGAATTGAAAAATCTAATCATTTATCAGCTAATCACTCGTATCATACTTTTTCACACGATGAATTTTTCAATTAGATGGCTTATTTTTAGGTTGTTGTGTATCGCCAAGTTCATTATTATGGATGATTATCACTTTATTTATATTTTTTATTATCATTGCTATTTTGGGTTGCTTAGCAATCTGGCTTCTTTGTGCTTATTATAGACGAAAATCAAGGCTAGGCCTAGCCCTTGCTACTCTTTTTTTTCTCTCTCTTTCAACTTTCTTCCTCTCTTTCAAAAATAACGGAAATTTTCCTCAACTTCAGATTAAAAATCACTACATCTTTTTTTTTTTTTTTTTTTTTTTACCGGAAAGAGAAGTAATTTTGAAGTTTAGGGAGAAGATCGAAAAAGAATTGCAACGAAAGCGAGAAGATAAAAATCAGTTAAAACTTGATTTATTTCGAAAAAAACAGCTCGAATTACAAATGCTCACAACAATGAAAGATAGCAAAATAGGCTCCAAAGAGCCTGGTTCATTTTTGTCCAGAGAACCGAGTTAGTTCATTTCGCTTTCCCTTCTCGAGGTTATTTGTAACTTGAAAAGGTCAAAAGGTCACGCGCGCAAAAAGTTCCTTAATGTGGATGAAATTCGAAATTCCTCAGTATGCTTTTCTAAACGTTACCATATCGAATGATCATGTTAGACTATCCTACTACAAGTTTGATAATCATTACCGTGATTATTATTGAAAAAAAAAAAAAAAAATTAATTTTTGAAATTCTAGTCTTAATGTCATTTTTTTTCTTCAAATATTTTCTTTTTAAAATATTATTAATGTAGACTACTTTAAGATTATAGCAATTTTTTTTTTCGATTTATTATTTATAAAAAATTTAACATTTTCAATAGTCAACATTTTTTTTTTCCACAATAATAATGCTAATCACTGAATTTAAAAGCATTCTTCTCAATCAGTTCGTTGTTTTCACTGATAATAAATGGATTCGAAGAAATCACAAATAATAATTGATCAGTTTAGTCGATTCTCGAATGCCAAATATTCTAGTGCCAAAGCCTGGACAGTATCCTCTGTTGTATGATAATGGTCCATGCGGATATCCTTCATCAGCTCAGCCATTTCCATCAACCGAATCAGAAAAAGTGCAGAATAAAAAAAATTAAAATTACAAATAAAAAAAAAATTAAACTGCAAAAAATTAGAGAAAAAATTTATAAAATATGCAAAAATTAATAAATATTAGAAAAGAAGTTGAAAGAAATTGCTTCATCATTATTTGGTCATATTTTTGAGTTTAACATCTTTTCAATTTTGTTTCAATATTTTAAATTTCAGTGTTTGGAATTTTTACATGCTTCAACAGCAAAATCACCATCCCAAAAAAGGAAAAATGAGCCAAAAGTTTCAGTTCCGGATTCTGTAAAAATTGACAATTTTGAAGTAAACTGCACAATCATTTTAAAATGACATTATTATTTCAAATTGCTTTCAAATCGAACATTGAAATTTTTTCTTTCTTTTTTTTTTTAAAAAAATTGTTCTACACTTTCTTTTTTTTTTTTTTTTTTTTTCAAAGTCAAGTCCAATGCCACATATAAACGGCTTGAAAAGAAAGGAAAAAATTCGTCAAATTGAAGTGGAAGAAAAACTTCCGAAACGAGATGAAACAGATAGAAAATCAGAAATGACTATTGCATCAACGGTTGGCTTCGATAAATTTTTGTTAATAATTTTAATAGGAATAATTGTTTTGTGTAAGTGTAAGATGTAAGATGTATTTGGATTTATGCGTTTTTTTTTCCCCCTCTTTTTCTCTCTTTTTTATTTCTTAAATCGAAAAAAATTTGGAAAAAAAATATCCTTCAGTCAATATTTTGATCATACAATGATTTCCATCTAAATTACAATGATTTCGATACTTATCATAATCTTATCATAAAGAAAATCATAATATTTAATTAAATATAGCATTTCTGGATAATTAATTTATATCATTTATGATTGTGTTTCAAGAAGGAAGAACCAGAAGATGGCAAAGAGCAACAATATGATGATGATATTTCTGTTCCAAGCAAAGATAATTTGGAAAAAGGAAAACAAAAGAGACGTAAAAAAAAGCAAAAAATTAATTTAGAGGTACTTGAGATAATTATCGCCTAATTAGCTTATATTTTTATCTTTGCTTTATAAATAGTTCAATTCCATCAATGAAGAAATTATCTTTGCTTTATAAATAGTTCAATTCCATCAATGAAGAAAGATTAGCTTAATTATATTGTTGATTTGATTGAAATCAATGAAAAAAACTTCTTGACATATGAGTTATACAATTTGGAAAAAAAAAAATGAATTTTAGCAACAAAGAATGAGATAGTAAATGGTTTTAAATCGAAAACTCGCTGGTAATTTTGATAATCTGATAAATAAAATCTGATAATTCGATGAATAACCTGATCAATAAAATATCGCTGATAATTTTGATAATTGCTACCGTTAAGCGAAGAAACTGTATTTACTGATTGTTAATCTAAAATTTTTATTTGATAAAGTATAAAAAATTTTCTAGGAGGAAGAAGTTCGAGCAGCTGCTGATCAAGATCAGTCTGAGCCTCAGGCAACATCAACACCAGCAGTAAGATTTAGTACTATCAGCGATGTACAATATTACAAATGTAACTTAGGCTTAGTGTCCAAAAATGGATATTTTTTTCTACTAGATGTTAAGCGAAGGTGATAACTGCTGTTAACTTCGAATCCTATGCTTTAGCTCACCATTTCTTATCTCTCTTGATTTATTTGTTTCTGAGTCTCAGTTTACCTGTCTTTTAGTTTCAACTAATTAGGATATTTTTTTTAATGAGCGTAATTAATTAAAACATTTGTTTTTTTTTCAGTAACTCTTTAATTAATTATAATAGTTTTTCTTTTTTTTTAATTGATTTTTCAGGCATAATTGATAAGATCCCGCAAATACTAATGCTTTTTACTAAATGTTCTTTTTTTGGCTTTTTTTTTTTTTGTGTTCAAATTTATGATTAAGAGATATTCTTGTGAAGATTGCTAAACTACTTATTTCATCCATTTCATTTTACCTTCCACTTCAAATTTCGGTCTAATTTTGGAACAGTATCACTACTTAACAATATTTCACTGTTATCATTTGATTATTTTAGTCTGGACGTTATCAGCATCAAGTTAAAGTTGATAATGTTCATGAATGGATTAGTCGCATTGGTCGTTCAACAAGTCCAATTCCATACATTTCTCCAAATAAACGAGTAATCCTTATCCCGGAACCATCTAGTAAATTTTGATTTTTTTTTTTTCATAATTCAGTTATATTTCTTTAATTAGATGTAATTAGTTAGGTATAATATAATTAAATTATATGTACCAAGAAAACTTTCCTTTCCAATGCTGATATAACAAATTTTAATGCTAACCAGTGGTTTTATCCGTATATGAAACAATTTTAATTACTTGCTAGTTTGGATGAATCCAATTTAGGACTAATATTCAACGAGCCATTCAAACATGGTGAGAAAATTAATTTAAAAAAATGAGAAAAAATTTCAGTTCATCCTTAACAAATGTATTGGATTAATTTTTGAAATGTGAAGAAATTGTAGTTGTGTTGATCATATTAAATGATTTTTTTTCTTTATCATATTAAAACAGTAGCTGAAAGAAATGATAAGCAGTGGGAAAATTGCAAATCTTCGAAAATAACGAAAGTAATCTCAGATTAATTAATGATAAACAAACTTTCCAGCAGATGATTTGCATGCTAAAAATGAAGAAAGTAGTGGCGATCCTGATCCTGTGGATGTACCATCTGAAGACACTAAAAGAGAAAAACAGGCCAATGTTGAGAAATGCACTGTTTGTAAAATTTTCCAAATTTCACACCTGAAATTTCATCAATTCAAAACTTAATTTTAATTCTTATTTGCCTTAGTAATTGTACAGTATCTGAAAAAGATGGATATCAACGTATCAGGTAGAAGCTATCATAGCTAGAAGTACTCATTACTGTAATTAATTTTAACATTTGCAAATAAAAGAAAAAAATGAACGATGTAATCAGTTATTATCAGTGAGTAAAGTTGCATGAGGAGGTGATAAAAAGCGAATGAATGAATGAATGAATGCCTGATATTTTTGAAACAAATTCTATGTAGATACTATGCAGGAACTGATAATAGTGATAATTCAATCAAAATTTTTTATGCAATTAAATTTTTGCTTACAAGATGAAAGTTCTATAGTTGACTTTTTTTTTTTTCTTTCATTAATACTGTTATCACATTATATGCTTTATTCATTTCCATTATTATCAAATTTGATAAAAATTTATTCAAAATTATCCTATATTTTATAAATATTTCGAAAATTTAATTGATCACATTATATGCTTTATTCATTTCCATTATTATCAAATTTGATAAAAATTTATTCAAAATTATCCTATATTTTATAAATATTTCGAAAATTTAATTGTAGAATGAAATATTAGAAACTGACGTGGAGATACCAGTTGATATCAAGGAAAAAAGTACGTCACTGTTAAAAACGTCACCAACGTCACCGACACCGCCGACGTTTCTAACGCCAATTTCTGAATCCCTTAATGCACCACCAAGTCTGTTCGCTTTTAATAAAATTATCGAAAATTTAACTTTGTTTGGATTTAACAAATTTCAAAACTCGAAAAATTGAAGTTATAGAGGTGACCGTGTTAATTCGAAGAGGAAACAAAAAAAAAAAAAAAAAAAAAATAATAAATAATGATAATTAGATGTAGAAAAAAAATTAGTAATTTCAATTAAATATTAATATTATTATGAAACTAAATATCAACATCATTTATTCCTCTCATATTTCTCGTATATTTTAATCATATTTATTAATGCTTTTTAATTATCAAGATATAAATTAAAGCATAGAAGATTTAAAATATGCGAAAAATTTGAATTAAACATATTTTACTAGAGTAGATAGTTAAACTTGTATTTTTAATTTAATAATTAAATTTGCATCTTATCTTTTTCCCTCTTCTCTTTTTTTTTTTTTTTTTTCCATATCATTTTTATCAGAGGATGCATTTTTTGATGATCAATCGCATTGGCGAAAAAACAGGAAGGAAACGAAACGCTTGGAAACAAGAAACGATTGGCAGAAAAGTAAACTTTTGATAATACTTTCTCTGATAACGAAATATTCCCTGCAAAATAATTTATCATAGATGGTGAGGAAGTGAAATTATCACACAAGCTATTTTGGAATCCACCGGATAAGCGAGCTGAAGCAAGACTTAGTAGAGCACTTGAAAGTTCATGGTAAATTTTTGCAATTGAAAATTTTAATTTTTATCAAGCATATCATAAGGTTTTGTTAAAATTAATTAGATTGTAGTACATTGGTAATTTTATCCTGATGTAGCAGCAGCTATCTGCTGATAATCAAAACAATTATTCAACTATTAATAATTTGTTCATTGAGGAAAATGACAGTACCTGTTTCATAAAACTTCCAAAATTATATTTCTTTATGTTTCCGAAATTCTAGATTTTTTTTTTTGTTCCAAAACTCTAAGCAAAAAACCTCGCGATTGAATTTTCTGAATGGAAAAAAAAAATACTATTAATTTGAATAACTGTTCAACAGATATATCATTCCAGTCTCTAGGATATAGATTATTAAATTTAAGGCTTTACGAAACGCCATCTGTACAATCCAGATTATCATCCGGTAGGTGAGTCTTTTTTCAACTCTCCGATAAAAAAAAAAAAAAATTCATCGAAAGAGAAGAAACTTTCCATCATTTCTTTAAATATATTCTTAATTTCTTCAAATATATTCTTAATTCTTAAGTCTTTCTTAAAATCTTAATTCTGTGAAATCTTTGATCGCTTCTTTTATCATGATCATATTTCAGTTTTTCTATGTTAATCATAACAATCATGTTATCATTTTCTTCAACCAATAAGTTAGCATCAAATACTTTTAATTTACTGCTTATCCATCATCTGTGACCTTAAAACCAAAGCAGATGTAATCTAATCGTTTATGATTATTTCAGACCATTTTTTTTTTTTTTTTTTTTTGACTATGAATCCTTCTAAGTGTCTGGAAGTGACCACTGGTCAAAATCGCGATCGCGATCATAAATTGTAATACAGCGCTGAAATAACTAACATTATCTGATTACAAGCAAGGATAATAGGCCTAGTGTTAATTGATCCAGAATCAGATCATAGATTGGAAGCCCAAAACCATCACTTATGCTTCCAGTAGCAAATAGTAGCAAATGCATTAATATATTAAAATTTTTACCATTAATTGATTTCCTCAAATTTAAGGGAAGATCAGTCAACAGATGATGTTCGTCAAACGTTCCAACAACCATTTCCGATGCATTATACATCACAAGGAATTAATTTGAAACAATCATATTATATTTAACAATATTCCATATATCGTCTTATCATTGTTGAGTTAAATTTATTTGAAATTTCAAAATTTGAAATTTGTTTTGTGAAAATAAAATACCTGAAGTCATAGTGATAATTTTGAAAATGAAAAAAAAAAAAAAAACTACCTCTTAAACAGTGTCTTATTTCAAGTCATTTTAGCGCTATCGTTTTTTTTTTTTCAATATAATAAATATGCAATATATAATATAAAAAACTAATATAAAAGAAATATAAACAAAAATAATAAATTTCGGGAAAGTTTTTCTTTACCCAAAAAAAAAAAAAAACCTATTTACTTCTTCACATCTAACAGTCCTTATTCTAGCCTGTATTTTCTGGTCATTTTAGAAGTTCGTTCCATCAGCACTTCAACATCACTAATTAAATTACAACTAATGAAGTGTGAAATAATTACATTCTAATTGTTAATTGATTAGAAAGAAAAAAATGCCACAACTACTACTCTTATCATGTTCTTTGCCATCTATCACTAGGAATGAATATGCAGCAATAACATAGCACTACTTTTATCGTGTGTTCATTTATTGAATTTCCTCAAATTTTCATTCAAACAAACAAATTTTTTTTTTTAAATTTCTCTTCGAAGAATTTCCAATTTCCAGAAGTTTCAAATTTTTCGAAGAGTTCTTTTATCTATTTCGAAAACTTTCACGTATTTCACGTATCACGAAATTCAGGATACGCCGCAATTCACATCCATACATTTATTTAACGAGTAAGATGTGAAATTTCATAGTAAACCCGAGCAAGGTGATTTAAACGATACGAACCGCCTGAAGTGGTTTTTATTTTACGTGGGAAGGAGAAGCGAATCGTCGTGGAGAGTGTGGTCGTCTGTTTTTGCTCCGGTTTGAGATAATTGGGCATTGTTTGGGCGCAACTTAGGAAGTTAACACGATCGTGGCGCATTTGTTCGGGTATTAACGGAGACGGAGGAGGTAAAGCAGGAAGGAATCGGGGGAAATGAGTGCGGCGGGGTCATTTGGTGCTATCACCGGGGAAAGACGTCGTGTAGCCCATCGACCCAATGAATCGGTAAAAGATGTCATTCGCGGGCTAGCTTTTAAAAAGCAATCTGTTGCACAGGTCGCTTCTTTTGCCCTTTTAAAAAATTTTAAAATTTAAATTTTCGCCAGAATTATTCCGAACTGTATAGTGATGGTAGTGAGAATGATAAATAAAGTTTTAATTCAGCTTGGCAATTTTCATTGAACATCTATCATTTCTTACTCAATACTCTGTTTTGTTGCGAGGATCGCAGGATTCTATTAATTAAGAGATTAACTAAGCATTAATCCTATTAATTAAGTTCAGCAAAGTGGAGGGATTTTTTTTTTCAAATTTTGCATCTGCTGATTAGAAAGGAAGAAAACTTTAAAAGAAATTTTTGTTTGACTTTAATCTTGTTTTAGGGTCTCTTTTTTCAAATTTCCACTGGNGATTAGAAAGGAAGAAAACTTTAAAAGAAATTTTTGTTTGACTTTAATCTTGTTGACTTAGGGTCTCTTTTTTCAAATTTCCACTGAAGATTTTAGAAAATTACTAAGCTGCTTTGCAGGAAGAAGAAAATCTGCCTAATTTTTTTCATTCAAATATTTGTCTAATTTACCTGGCTTTCTGTCTAATTTTCTTATGACGTGGATATCAGAATTAAAAATATTGCTTCAGACACTGAAACCCTTAAAATTATATCTTGTGGAAATGAATTTTGTTTTCTTCAAGTTTGTGAGCTTGAACAAAATGAGCCTAACATTCAGGGATAACACTAAAACCTCTTGTGATCAAATGTATTTGTATTTGTTTACGTCGGTATGTGCAGTATCACAAAGGAAGGTTATGGGATCGATAATTTGAATGACCTTTGTATTCAAGACTATCACAGATATGATTTTTCTCGCCTTCTTTCGCAAGGAATGGATTCTTCTCTAGAATCTCTATAATGTTGATTCTACCTTGAAAGACGGAAATCTGATCATGTTATGAATAGTTTAAATGTTGAAAACAGAAATTTTTTGCAAGCATACAAAACCTTATGAAATGGTAGCTACAACATATGACTGACTGATCGAGAAGTTGACACTTTGATTTGTAGATGGTGAATTTGCTTGCTTCAAGGAGTGGCAGGAAGGATAACCGAACACAATTTCAGCATGGATCAAAAGGTGTACTTTTATTGAATTCCAGGAATGATAGTTTTGTAGAAGTTGAAGCTAAAGAGATTTTTAAAAAAAGGTTTCGATAGTTGGGGAGACAGGATTATAAAGTGTTATGTAAGCATAGTGGCTGTTGAAAATTTTTAGAAATGAAAAAAACACGGTCACTTCATCGTGGTCGGCGTTTAATGTCGTCATCAGAGGAGGAAGACTTACATGGAAATGAAACAAATGATGAAGATTTGAGGAAGTCGGAAACACTGGGTACTACTACAAGCTGGGGGAAAGAGGATTCAAGCGTAGAAGTGGCTGAGGATAAAAAAATTTTAAGAAGTACCAAAGTATCATCGGGGAGCATTCAGGCTATACCAGATATTATGGATAAAGACCTAACTTTTGAGGAAAGGTATGTTTTGATTGATAGTTTGTCGAAGTAGTGGATCAGTTAGGAAACCGGCATGAATATATTTATATGTGATTTTTTTGGGGAATATTTGTTATAGAGCAGTCTATATAATCAAGTATGATCAACCATGGGTCAGATAGAAAGATCTAATCATTGCAGTTCAAGTTTATTTTGTCGTCAAAGTTACTAGTAGTGATTTGTAGATTTCTGAGGAAATGTGCATCAAGTTAAGAAGCAGTTTTGTTGCTGTTGGCCTTTTGTTTTCCAACGCAGTTGCGTTTCGGAAAGATTCATGAGCATGAGAATATTTTGGAAACATTAAAACGTGAGTAATTCAGATTTTACTTTAATCTTTTCAATCTTCAAGATTGAAAACGTTATCCGACAGTGAGTCAAGTGATCAAAAAACTGATGGAAAACAGCCGGCTAAGTGGTTATGTAAACCTCGACTAAATGGTTCTGTAAAACAGAATGATATGGATATTGCTACCCAAAGGAATGCTAGGAGAGTTGGAAGGAAGAGAGCAGTTATTTCTTCATCCAGCGATGAGAAGTCAGAAAGTGGCGATGAGCGAGTAATTTTTTTTCTTTTTTTTTTTAACTAAGACTAAAACTGTTTCGCAGAATTTGAGAAGACAAATGCAGATGACGTACTGAAATTTCGGCAGAATTGAATTCAATGTCGGTCGTAATGTATGCAGTTGATAATAAGAGAGTTGGTATCCAAGATATCGATTTAACCCTGTGCGCAAGCACTGGATGGTTGTGGCGGATTTTTGATGCGAATTTTTTTGTTTAAAAATCATTCAGCTATCACTGGATAAGGATCTAAATCTATTTTTGTAACTTTTTAAGGTTCCGATAAGTTTAAAAATGATGGTGAAGAAAGCTAAGAAACGCAGGAAATATGCAAATTCAAGTAGTGAGGAAAGCGAAAGTGACGAACATTACGATTCAGATAGTTCAGCAAGAATAGGCGGAAGCGATAGTAATAGTGAAAATGGTCAGGTTGGTGTGCTGTATCATAAAATCATATTTTGAAATCTGTAATAAGTAAATGATTAATACGCTGAAAGGAAGAGTAAGAAGCATTTGAGAATAAAGTGCTGTATCGAACAGTATTTCAGCCAATAAAAAATGGCATGAACCTTGTGGTCTTATTTAACTTTGAAAATTTATGTTGAGATAGATATATCACGAGAGAATTGGCTAATTTTCTTTCTGAAGTATTCAGGTTGTGGAACGACGAAGTCATCGAAGCACTTCCTCTTCGATGGTGCTGAAAAATTGTTGTGTGACTTTTTTTAATGAAGCTAATCGGAACACATTGATGGGTGCTCCACGCATTACCGATAAAGTAGCTGATTTTATAATCGGTCATCGACCCTTTCGAGATTACGAGGATCTGGTAGGTGTTTTGTAATATCTTTTTTATTTTTCTATCCTTTTAGATTTTTAATGTGCTGTTATGTTACAATATTTGCATTATTTTAAAGTGGAAGATCGATATGATTTTTAAAAAGCTTAAGCATTTGATACCGCAAATTCTATTGAAAGAAACTCTAAGCATGGCAGTAAATTCTAGGAAAGCAGTCTTTTGCAATGTCCCCGTGGATCTTCAGCTGCAGAACAATATTTAGACTTTCTGGAAAACCGAAGTGTACTGGAAAATATTTTGGATGATTGTCGCCGACATTCGGAAGAAATTTATTCTGCCTTAGAATCGATTAAATCCAAACAGTTGCAAATGAAGCCGAAATTGCTAAGTGATGAGTGCGTTTTATGAGTTCCTGATCTTTTCTAATTTAAGAGAACATTTTTCCATATCACTGTCCATTTTCAGGTGCGAACTTCATCCCTATCAGCAGATTGGTCTAAATTGGCTCATGATGATGCATAAGCTGAAACTGAATGCCATTTTAGCTGATGAAATGGTAACTATTATAACAGTTTAAGAGGACGAGTAAGGGAGCAGGAGATTAGGACAACTGAAGGATGAAAAGTTATTACCTTTTATGGTTTTCAGAAGTTTGAAGGATTCAGATTAATAAAAGTAGAAAACTGCCTGTAAAGAGAAATTTCAGTACAGATTCAGAAAACCAGATGCAGTACCTTCAGTAAAAATATGATATAACGGGTTGTTGATAATTTGACGTAATTTAAAACATGATATTTTGATAAATGACATTTCCGTGCTCGATCATATTCGATATGAAATAGGACTTGACTGACAAACGTAATGAAATGAATTATGTAATCTTGTAATGATGTCATTAACTACGTCAGCTACAGAAGATGTCATTCTTCTTGCAGGGTCTCGGAAAAACAGTCCAAATGATAGCTTTTATAACTTATTTGAAGAGCGAACAGATCAAAGGTCCGCACTTGATTGTGGTACCATCTTCCACAATTGAAAATTGGCTGAGTGAATTTTCAAAATGGTCTCCTAAAGTCAACATTGTTACTTACTATGGTAGCATTGCTGACCGGAGGCAGTTAAGGCATATGGCAACCGATAAAAATGTATGTTCGTGGTGTTGTATTAGGTTCACTTTTATCATTCGCTATTACTTGTCATTCTTTTTGCCCTCTCTTCTCTTATTCTTTTTCATTTCACCGAATATAAGATCCAGAAATCATGATTTTTTTCTCTTTTAAAGACTTCTTAACACAGTAAGGAAGTTAATCAAGATTTGTTTCTTCTGTATTCGTTTGAGTCTAATGCCTAATTATGTAGCTTATCAAACTTATCATTTTCGAACAGAGATGATCTTAATAATCAGAAATAATTTGGAGTGATATTACGTATTTAACATTTTTACAGGTAGATGTTTTACTGACGACCTACAATATGGTTGGGTCCAAAACAGAAGATAGAAAATTTTTCAAACGTTTTCGGATAAATTATGTTATTTATGATGAGGGCCATCTGTTGAAAAATTGTAGTACTGATCGCTATAGAAATCTTATGAAAATTCATGTATGTTTGATTTTATTAGTCCTCAGGATGTTTTGTAATGCTATAGGATGATTAATATTTCTTTATGGTTATTATGGAACGAATGATTACTCAGAAGGGGCAAATTTTTTTTTTTTTCAACTTTTCCAATTTAGAACAATCAGAGCTTGGCATTTTCAATTATTAAATTATTTTCAATTATGGATTAAATAGGATCTGTTAAAAATTCAAAATTTTATTAAAATTTTTCTTGTGACCTGTTGTACTATCTATCCCAGTAAAGAAAGTATAAGTAGGTATAAGTATTTTAGATTTACGTTTGTTTAAAAGATATGTCACAAATGAATTTAGGGTGAGAGAAAAATTTTAATTACCGGTACACCTCTTCAAAACAATCTTGTTGAGCTGATTTCACTAATGTACTTCACAATGACGAAATTGTTTACAAAATACTGTGATGATATTGGACAACTTTTACAACAGTTCCAGCAGGTCGGTTGATTTTCTTAAGTCCAGATTTAAGCTTATATTATTCAGCTATACTCTTAAATTCGGGATGCAAAGTTGCAAATATATCGTCGTAATTTAAAACCCAACTAGTTTTCTTACTTCTTGTTAAACTTTCAAGAGAAATTATGTGTCGCAGTAGTATTTTAGTGAAAGAATTTTAAATCTTATTGAAAAAATTTTTATTTTGAAGAAAATACCAGCACTGGAAGCCAAAAATGGTGCACTGTATGAGAACGATAAAATTGAACAAGCCAAAGCAATTTTGCGGCCGTACATTTTGCGACGATTAAAAGCTGATGTATGTTTTTATTTGAAAATTTATTTACTGTGAATTTGCAAAATTGCTGATAGAAGTTTGAAACAAAATGTAAGGAGGAAAACATATGGTAGAAGGTATTGGGAAATAATTTTTAATTCGTTTAACTGATTGATAACAAGAGCATTGTTTATAGGAAATGAAGAGAGTAACCGAAATGTTTTGATAAGCGGGTGGTTTGTTGCAGAAAAAGTGCGAGTTAAGCTTGACAGACGAGACATTTAATTCTTGATTCCATGTTTTGTTTTCTAGGTGCTGAGTTATTTGCCGAAGAAAAGTGACCGTGTGATCAAGTGTCCAATGATTACGGAACAGAAAGAAATTTATGTTGATTTAATACGGGAATTCCGTGAATTAGAATCAAATGGTGAAAAATACAGTTCAAGTCCATTAATGCAATTACGACAAGTGGCCAATCATCCTTTGCTGTACAGGCGATTATACGATGATGATAAAGTGATTCAGATTGCTAAAGTTCTATGCTCAGAGGTTTCTCTTCTCTTCTTCAGATTTTGTTTACATATCCTGCAGAATTTTTATGTAATTTCTGGTGGTATTTTGCAGTGTATAATGTCATAACTAATGGCAGTAACTGAAGGATTCAAAATTGTGTACTTGTTGTCGGAAACTGACAACTGCTTTGTTTTAAATTCAAAGATTTTGTTTGGGAACTATCTGCAGCATAGCATGATTAGTATAAAACAGAGCTATTATTGTAATGTAATTTTTGCTTCGATTTCTGTGTCACAATATTAATATTCTGATTCCTGCGAGTTTTGCAAGCGGATAGCATCTGTTATTGCTGGATTTTGTTATGCTAGCATTCACTATATTTTCAGGAAAATGAATATCGCAAAAAGAAATCAGATCATGTTGCGGAAGATCTTGCTTTTTTGTCAGATTTTGCAATTAGTCAATTGTGTGCGAAATTTACTTCAACGCAGAAATTTATTCTCAATGAAGAGGTGGCACTTGAGTCTGGGAAATTTAAAGAATTGGATAAGATCTTACCTTCAATCAAAGAAAAGGTAGAAATGAAGAATAAAAGTCTTTCGTTAAATGACATGTTTTCAATCAGAAGCTTAAAAAAAAACACTTTTTTGTCCAATTTCAGGGAGACAAAGTGTTAATATTCAGCCAATTTACGTCAATAATGGATATTCTTGAGGTATACCTCAGATTGCATGATTATCGATATTGTCGTTTGGATGGCTCAACTCCGGTGATGGAGAGGTGTACTTGAACTTTGTTCATGCTATTTTCAATTTCATTTTGTCCTTACTCAGTTTTTATCAGGTTTTTAGGCAAGAATTGATCAATGAATACAACTCATCTCCCGATTTGTTTGTCTTTCTTTTGTCGACCAAGGCTGGTGGTTTGGGTATCAATTTGACTGCAGCTAATCATATAATACTCCACGATATTGATTTTAATCCATATAATGATAAGCAAGCAGAAGGCAGATGTCATCGTATGGGTCAAACGAAGTATGTTATCTGTCAAGGTCCCTCTTTGGATCTAAGATTATTTGTTAATAGATGCTAAAATGTTTTTGAAATCTAACAAAAAATCTAATATCTAATACAAATTTAGAAACATGAAAATACTGAAAGTATACTCTATCATATTCTAATTGTATTAGTGAGACTGTGGATATATTATCCAATAAAACGAGTTCTTGAAGTTTGCAACGATTTCTTTGCAGAGATGTATTTGTTGTGCGTTTAATATCCGCCGACACAGTTGAAGAGGAAATGTTAGCTTTAGCTCAAAAGAAGCTTGAACTCGAAAAGGAGGTGACTGGTGCTAGTGCAGCAGAAAGTGGGTTTTTATTATTTTAAATGCGTTTGTTAACTGAAAATAGATTTAAACCACTTGTAACCTTGACAGCAGTAGACTCCACCGTTGGAACTGCTTTTCCTTTTCGGACTTTTTTTTTTGTAACTGTATATTCGTGACGTTTAATTGCCTTAATATTTCACTAGACAGCCAGTTGTGAGAAACACTTCTCTCTGTGTGGCTAATTTATATTTGTGATTTAGAGTTTCTGGAGCCTTCTAATTTTTTTCTTTTTTAATTTTAGACAGCGAGATGGAAAATTTGATTGTTGAAAAGCTTCTGAAAAAGGCGCTTGCTTTATAACTTCTAATGCACAGACTCCCAACTAAAGTCACTCACTCAAGAGACACATCAGTAGATTGTTCACCTGACTTTACTATTTGTATGATTTCCAGCTCTCACTAGATTATGTTTGCATAATTTTTGATTTGAAATATTGCTTTAGTCGCAAATGTTTAAAACTTATTTGTACTGTGCTATTTCTGCTATAAGTCGGAAAAAGGCATTTTCCTCCACTATTGTTTCTGCAAAAATCGATAAAAATGCGTATGAAGTAGCAAATTGACAAGGAAAAAAAAAGTGTAAATTTTGCTTTGGAAGATACGCCGTCATCATTTGGTGTCCCCTTCCCTCCACATTTTCTGATTTTCTCATGCCCAAATTCTTCTTTATCTGCTTCTACTGTTATGAAAATGTTGATATCTAAATCCTTCAAAAGGACGAAAAACCAGACGAGTAACCTCTGCAGACCTATCATTTATCCTGGGAAGGTTCATGTTATTTTTTCCAAGAACCTGTTGCGATCAATTTTTGTTTACAACTGCTTCCTCCATTATAGATGAGATGAATCCCCACTTAGTGCTGCAATTAATCTTAGCATGATGCTAAGCTCTGCTCCTGATATTCACAAATCAGTTTTACTTTATCATGATGTTAGTCGTTAATAACTTTTCGAAAGCAAGTTCTATTCAGTATAAACTTTCCGATGTCCTCGTTAAGTGTTTGAAAAAGATAGTATTTTCTTTTTTTCTTAAAGTTCCAGCTAATCTGCAATCTTGAATTGCCGTAAAGACCCTCCAATAGTTCATTGGAATAGACCATACGCTAAGCGCGATATTCAGACGAATAGCTTATTGCAGGCTTTGCCATTCTGCTGTTTGATTATGTAATTATACGTTACTAATTGAAAATTAGCACACTGCACATACTACCTGGCTTTTTTATTTTACTGAGACGGGTATATTTTCATGTATTTGTTCTCGCTTATTGATAAAGGATATACTGTGCTTTTCCCATAAGTGTCATTTGCTAGAATAAGAGAACACTGATAAAACAAAACACGCCTCTCGGACCAACCTTTCTTTTTTTTCATTACATATACAGGAAATTTCGATTTTTCACTTGATGATAAGTATGAGGAGTTTGTTGCCAAGAAACGTTACAACTTCCCTATGGTGTCAACGATTTCCGATTAGGTTTAGAACAAATGAAATATGATAGAAATCAAAGCATATGTGAAGTTCATTATTTAAAGATGGATGGTGTTCCGAAAATAATTTTTTTCGGAACAGAAAAGAATCAGCTAACGATGTATAAATACATTTTGCGAGTGGTAAGACCTATTTAAAAGTTTTCCGAAAAGATAAAGCAGGATATATGGGAATGGATGGAAAGGAAAAAAAAATAACAGGCAGCAAGCAAGCTAGCCAAACAGATGCTCTATACGCTTTCTGAAATACAAAATTCTTTTGGATGATAGCAAAACTGGGCTGAATTTGTTACTTTCGATTTTATCAACGAGAAGAAAATCCACAGCTGCAACAGAAGGGCAACTTGGATAAAAACATAATCTTGTCTAAACAAAATGAGGAGACAGTCCGATTGTTTTTATCGTCGGAAAACTCACCACTCTTAGCGTTCGATAGTTTCCAGAAATTAAAGTACCATCACCACACGATAGCATATAAAACATAGCAAAACATTTCCTTAATTCATGGATATACAATTTGGAAATCCGTACTGGTCTGCTTCAACCTATTTTTTTGGAATAAAAATAGAGTTAAAAATGCCCATGAAGAGAATCTCAGAATTTTACTTACAAATGGATACAGAAGAACCACCGCCACAATTCAGTTCCACAACCTATGTTTCGAAAATCACAGTGATCAAGCAGTTTCTGGCTAATCATAAAACCAGGAAATGGAATCAAAAATTGATATTTACAAACTGTGCTAACAAAATAGTTGCACTTATTCAGTGATATAATTACACCCTTCCATTATGTATATACCATTTGCTCGTGAAACAGTTCAGAAAAAAGTGAGGAGAAACATCTGTGGATAAATTACTGTTGCTCTTTCGATGTTGAACTTCAATGGCTGAACTGACGGTGGAACATATTAATGCACACTAGGTGCTGGCGGTTCCGGAGCATCACCACCCTGCAGAGAACAAATCAAATCTAAGATAAAGGAACAGCAATAATAGTAGAATTGTATGAACCTAAATAAAAATATTTCGGGATTATAAGTAGAAGTGGAATTTCCTTATTCCACTATAAATAACAAAGATTAAGTGGAAGTAACAAGATACCTGAAAAAAAAAAACCAGAAAGACTGTAAAAATCCTAACTCAAAACCCTCGAATGTTAATAAAAACTGAAAAAATCATTTAAATTAATTGTTAATTGAAAAATTTGGAGAAAAATCTAGATCGAACTGGAAGTGCTCAAAAAGCCTCATCTCTATGAAAACTACCATAATTCATTACACTTACTGAACGAGGCCCCGGTTTCCCCAACGGATCTGGTCTTGAACGCATTGAATTAGGACGTAAGAAAAACATCGCAACTGCAAGTACAGCCCACAAAATCACAATCATCATTAAATTATTGGCACCAAAACCTGCACCTTGCGGACCCGGCAAATCTTGAACACATTCAGAATCCGTGCAATAGCCTTGTGAATCCCGTAACTGAAATAACATAATGACATCTAAATTACTAATAAGATTAGAAAAAAAAAAAACACATTTTGTATTTTAGCCTGACATTGTTAAATATCTCTTTTCTTATCAATAGATATCACTATCAACTAACAACTCAAGATAACTTCATCGTCATCATACAGCTTATTTTATGACATCATATACATGGATCATTCAAATCATTACCGACAAATGAAGAAAAAAAAAAAAGAAAAACACATCTAGCTTTGCTAATTGTTAAATATTTCTATTTATGTAATTAGTTTAGTATAATTAAGTCAAAAAAATCAGTAGGAAAGATAGTAATTAAATAGAAAGAAAACAAATAGGATTTTACCAATGAAAGTAAACGTCTCATAGCAGTCTCATGATTGAATAAACATTCACACGGATCATCACCCATTTTCTACTGATCAATATTGATCACTTGATGAGTCGTTAATTGAATTGATTGCTGAAAATTTCCAATAAAAATTAGTTAATAGAGAAAATAAAAATAGCAACTCAACTATCAGAAAGAGCAATAATTTTATTTTATTTTTTCTAAAGCAAGAAAAAAGGAAACACTTAAGAGACAGGGAGAGACAAAGAAAAAGAAAGGGAAGGAGATGTGGAAAGAGAGAGAGAGGGAGAGATGGGTATAGCATTCGCATTGACGATGAGAAATGATGAACTGAACTGATAATTTCATTTATTTTCATAGATATTTACGAAGAATTATAAGATCTGACTGCCACGTCAGTTATTTTCGCCATTCACTCTCATTTCTGCCTTCTCTCACTCCCTCCCTCTCTCTTCCTCTCTGTCTTGCTCACTCTCTCTCTTTCTTCTTTTAGTGATAAAATGATAAGATGTAGTTTTTGAATTTCAATAAAAAGAGGAAATTATGATGTCCTAAATTATTAATAATTAATGAAAAGTGAAGAGAAATTAGCCTCATTATCAACAAGAAGACAAAAAATTGGTTTATCATACTAAACTCAATTATAGTAAAAGAAAAAGAAAAAAAGATAAACAGGAAATGGTAATGAAATGATGATAATTGATAAAATGATAATGATAAGAACAAACAATGACAAATATTTTATAACGAAACGAGTGAGGCCGTTTAAAACGGCAAAATGAAAATGCTGAAAATGAGCAACCGGTTGTTAAAACTATTTTTGGTATAAATAAATTGTTTACTTCAGATACTTTCAGCCCTATAAATATTTCCTTTCTTGAAAATGTCTTCGTCTAATTAGCGAGAGGGGAAAAAAAAGGAAAAAAAACGATGAAACATACAGACAGAGACACAGGCAGACACATGTATAAAATAAAATTTTTAATTGGAATTTTGCCCGCACACAATGACAACTCATCGATTCTCTAATTGCCGATATCACACACACACACACACACATACACACATACACACACACACATACACACATACACACATACACACACACACATACACACACACACATACACACACA
>RCAB01000666.1:0-28111 GCA_003640385.1 Setaria digitata | reverse complement strand
GCTTCATTCACAAACCAGCCGTCTTAACCAAAGCTTGACTGAACTACTCTTTTGGCTTGTCCTATTCTTCATCGATCTGGCCCTCAAAAACAGAATGACACTCAAGAAGCACTATCTGTTGCCATCTCGGCGAATCTGTTGAGTCCTGTCAAGGGTGCTATCACGTTCCAAGCCAGCAGAATCACTGCAGTGGTATTAATACTTGAAATTCCCAGTTGTATCATTAGAGTATTTTACAGTATTAACAAAATCGTAGCACATTGTTAAGTTTACACTCATCACACAAATTTTCAGTTCACGTCTGTTTTACTCTTTCTTATTCAGCAACTCACCATTGAACAAATACTGCGTAGTTCTGTCATCTTGACCGGCAAAAACTTCAGGTTTTTTGATGACCAATGTTGTCATGCAATCAGATAACATACTAACTGACTCGATAGTCTCCATCAAACATAATCCTTCAACAGATATTGTATCATTAATTACTCGCTATAACGGAATGCTATCAAGCCCAATAATGACCGCAAGCAGAACTTAAGTTAATAGTATTGATTTCAGACTTTGAAAACAGGCTATCCTCTGATAAGGTTGTCCTTGATATCAGAAGAGAGCCACGAAAGACAATCACTTTAACTAAGGTTTAAAGAAATTTTCCATACGGTACCTCGATTTTTCCACTTTTCGATCAAAGGAGAAAATCGAGCAACTAACCTAGTTAACTTGGAAGTTCTGGAAACGACCTCGTGCCACCTAACCTCAGTCCACCTCTCTGACCTATCGTGGCATTTCAGACGATGACAGCCTAACCCCGGTCTCACCGGTATTCCCTGCCCCGCCCTACAGGACACATATTTTCGTATCGCCACTCACCACTCGATCGAGTTTTACGGCACGGTAGCGTGAGTGTGGTCGAGTGTTCAGTCTCGGTTGCATACTGCGGATCAGCTTCTTGGAGGAGATATACACTCCTTCTTGTTGCTTGTTGCGGTGAGTACTTAGGGCGAGTGCATGGCACGTCTTATTCTCACGTTTCTTACGCTAATCGCACGCTCTTTGACTTCTCGTCCGCGTTCATGCATTATAGCTTGTCCCGTCAAAAGAAGTTCCAGGCATTGCGAGAGTCTGCGCACGTTCCTGTTCATACCTTCCGAACTTTCCTTGAATCATGAAGTTGTTGAATTTTGCGAAATCCATTGCACATTTCAGGTGCTGCTACTAGTACTACTGTAATTGGGAGCATTATTACCATTGTAGCTGAATCAACAGGAGATGACCGACGAGGAACATTCCGATTCTCGAACGGAAGATGATTATGAAGAAGGCGAAGAAGCTTATGATGATGAAGGTGATAGTGCTTGCCTGCTTCTGACTGTTTGAGGCGGCATTTTCTTTCTGGTATATGAGAATGTAAGAAATTCTTCTTACATTTTCTCCATTTCCAGGCACTCTGGATGAAGAGGAAATGCTGAATCCGGAGGAAAATTATCAGGATGAACTTAAAATGCTGGAAGATGATGCCAATTTATCGATTGAAGAATTGAGGCAAAAGTACTGCAATACAATTGTAGAAGAAGAGTATGATGATACGCAATCCACGTCCACATCAGATGATGCTCACAAATCGGAGGGTACTGATGATGCAACGGCTAGTGCTGATTTTACCGAACGTGGTAGAATTTCATTTATTTTGTACTCATCGGCATCTCGAAGCTGTATTTGAGGAACTTATTTCATTCTGGTAGAACATCTCGACTTTTACTGGTAGTTATTCCCTCTCCCTTGCATGCATTCATTTGCATTCCTAACAGCTTGACACCATAAAATTCAAAAGAAAAATTTGTGGAAACTTAATAATTTATAAAGTAATTATACGAATTATCATGTCTCGGGCGAATTTATTCTTAAAAGTTACTTTCCACTGTTACGTTTATGCTTGAAGTTTGTTATATTACTGATGTAGTCGCATTGTAAATTTTTTTGAAATCAAAGTGTAAAGTGCCTTCTTTTGCACAAAATGCACAATATATGCTAATTTATGGGCGCGTATTTGGACCATTTAAAATTTAGATGAGATTTAGTAGCTTTTTATTCAGATGTTCCAGACTCGTCAATTACCTCTTCCAAGAAAGCAGAAAAAGAACACGGATATTTCTCGGATGTTGACGATAATGATGATGATGCTGATTATGTACCGCCCGATCGATGGCGAAGAATTGTAAGGCAGGGACCGATGTATCAAGCTTCAGTCCCCGACACAATATCAACGGGTTCGAGAAGTCCACGTAAGATATTTAAGTCTTTCATTTTTTGAAATAGAAGGTATTTAAATCTGTCATTTTTTTTTTTGTAAAAGCTAGTTGGAAATGTTTTCAATTACTTGTAGGAGGGGAGCGTGAAATGCTTTTATGGTCGCCTCATACTGATGTGTCAATGAAAAAGGTGGAAGATTATCTAAAAAATTATTACGAGAGGGTATTACAAAACAGTGACCCCTCGTTTTCGGGAGAAACGCGTAGAGCTGGAAATTCAAATCGGTGCTTTCCTGTAAAAGATGATGAGGATGCTTTGAAGTTAGTTTTTGCCCTGAAGTTATGTCATTCTTTATCTCCAATGATTTTTATCATTCTTTGTTGGGATCATATTTTATTTTAGGCTTTGATACTCTTATTTTGTATGTAGTTCTTATAGTTCTTATTTAGAGCTCTGCTAAATGCAAAGTACAATACGAACATCGCATTGGCCAGCTATCCATTTCCACGTGCCAATGCTCCTCTGAGGAGTGTTGGACCAAATCCTACCAAGTGGACTGATCAGGTTTATAACTGTAGTTTTTTTCTTCATAGTTCGAACCATATAAGATAAATTGATGCCAGCCATATCAGTTTGTAAGTACATAAGCATGCATTTAGGACTGCGAACTTTTCGAAAGAGGTATGCAGATGTATGGAAAAAATTTTTGCCTTATCAAGCGGCTGGTAAGATCTTTCGGGTTTTCTGTCGTAAAAGTAATTGTTTTAATATGTTCGATGTTAAACGAGATAATTGGTAAATATTAATAAGGTGAAAAAGTAAATGAAGAAAGAAAAGAACGTACAGTGCAATGATTTATTGTTGCAAAGTTCAAGTAGATTTATATCATAAATTCTTTCATCCTGTACGTGTTTTCGCCAAATTGATTTGTAAGTTCTGGTTGTGCTAGTAACTCATGTGTTTATCGTTTTAATTTTCATTTTCCTTTTCTGTTTTTTTCCTTTTTCTTTTTTCTCTCTTCATTTTAATAAGTGTAAGGGTACTGTTTTCTTGACCTTCTATCCATCCAAAAAAATTTTAATTATATTGTTCCCAAATTATACTTTTTTATTAAATTAATTTTTTCTGTTTATTATGTTAAAATCAATTGAATTCATGCTGATTGTCTAAACGTGTTCAACTCTTCGAAATTTAATGCAGTAGTGTACATTTTATTGCTAAAGCATTAGTCTAAATTACTAAAGGAGTTGCTTCAGTGTAAAAAGAAGGATTATTTGGTAGTGCGTTTTCATGTCGGAAAATACAGCAAGCTTAATTGGTGTAATTCGAAAATTATCCTTTCAGTTACCTCATAGGACAGTTGGTGAAATAGTCCATTTCTACTACATTTGGAAGAAAACAGAACGTCACGATATGTACCAAGAAAGAATTCGCGGAGCCAAAACTCAAGACGATCCGAACAGCACGTATGTTTATTTTTGTTGACTGCAAAGATTGTCTATTCTTATGCATCTGACACTCTGTAGCTGTATTTATAGATATTGTTGCTCTCGCTGTCTTTCTTATTTTCTTATAGAACTGAAGTTCTTGTCTTCTAGTTTGAGTAATTATAAAATACTTGAGTTGTCGTAAATATTTTAGAAAGAAGTATATTGCAGTACTTTATTCTATCTAAATGTATACTGTTTTGAAAGTGCATTTATTAGAGTGTGTTGTTCGTTATTTTCACTTATGTTTTATGGCATTTTAGAAGTGTTTTAGTGATTTCATGGGTGGATTATTGGACCAAATGGATGGGAAGAGTAATGGGAATGTGCTGGATGCAGTTCCGGCTGACGTGGAATTAATAAGTAAGGATTGGGACTGGGAGAATGGAGAGGATAATACGCTTCCTCATTTGGATAGCGATACCATTGCTAACGTGTTACAATGATGCCTTTGGCTTAATGGTGGTTATTGCTTCTGATCTCCTCAACATTGTTTTTCTTAAAGCATTTTCCTTCGGAGCATTCTTTTCAGTTGAAATCAATTGTATGCATTGATAGGTTTGAAAAGACATCACTTATCTCGATGCTTTTTATACATTACTACGGCATTCACTCATTCTTTCCCAGTAATTTTTTTTCACTGTCTTTTTACGATTATTTCATTTTTCTTTAATGTACAGTTTTGTTCGTTTTAATAATGTTAAAAATAGTAATTTTAAATGTTAAATAGTAATTTTATTTCTCTTTTGTGGGTCTTTTTATTTATTTGTTGTTTTTCTTTATTAAGCATGTGAATTGTTGTAAATGAATTCCTTTTAATAAGCGCTGAATCAACGACGTATTCTATATTGCTATATTCGCTGTATTCGTGCCCATTCTACACGAAATATTTCTCAGGGTTAAAACACTACACACTAGCCTGACTTTCATTTACATTGGCTTCGTTTTCATCTGTTTATTGATGGGACTTTTAACTTGTTTCAGTGTGAGAGAATCGAAATGCTTGCCTTTTATCTATTCAACTCGATTCATAGCTTCGCAGAACATGTTCAATCACTCTCGTCTTGGTAGTTATTTGGGACATACGGTTCGCGACATACAGTCGTCTCAGGTCCTTCTTGCAGAATGCCTCTCTGAAGCTCTAGCTTAATGCTGTCAGATATGTACCATCCCGTTCATTTAAATTCCCCTCTTTATGTTTGTGTTGCTTTCATCTTTCTGAAAGCAGTTTTTGTAATATTGAAGTATAATGGTAAAGGAAACATTTTTGTTGGTAATCATCCCACTGCGATTATTTATTCCACTGTTAATGAATTTTGCTCGTACCTTCTCTGGTACTTGCGTGCCCATGAAGTACAATTTTTTAGTAACTTTCGTTCTTGATAAATGAGCTTATCCCTGTCCGTACTTATACAGACTTGAGAAGTGTGCTAACAGTGATATGCATTCAGTATCCATAGCTGTTTCTAACTGGGAATAATGTCGGTAAAATTAATATAAATAAAGTAAATATCATTCATGTATCTGGTGGGGAAGGAACCGGTGCTGAATTAGGATGTATTATGCAGTTGTAGTGTGGGGTTCTTGAGCACATTCCCGGTACAACTGCCATTTATCAACGTGCTCATTCAGTTCTTGATGTTACCGCTCGAGGGATAGCACTATATAAGAGCTGCGAAGTGATAGTCAAGATGGAAGATTCATGCAAAAACTGTTCATATCTCCTGTTTTCTGAAAGTGTAAATGAGGAATTGTCGTTGTCATGGAAGCGTTTAATTTGCGATAGTATGGACTGGATATTAGTGGGAAGCATTGAGGTGTGATGGTGGTAGAATCACTGAGTGAACAAATTTAGACAAGTAGGATTCTTGATTGATTTAAAGACAGGATGGATGATCTGTTTCTGTTTCTTGAAATTCCAGTTCCCGTCCAGTAATTTTCTCTATTGATCATCAGTCAAGCAATACGTAAGAAAAAAATTTTGATGAGAGGAAAATTTCATTTTTCTTTGCAAATACATGCACTTTTTGAAGAAAAACAGGACAATGTTTATCATTACTGTGTTATACGACAAACAACGAAGTTCCATTTATGAAAATTGAATAAGGTGGAGGAGTCGTATGAGGAATTTTCTTTTCAACGAAAGCAGCCTAGAAGCTAAACAAAAAAGAAGCTATCAATACCTTATGTGATATTCATAAACGCTTCTCGATCTATGATATATTCGAAGAAAGGCGCAACTTATGTAAAGCGTAATAGTATTATTCGGCTTCAAGGTGTCATTAAGTATAGTCTTATTCCATGTTAACGTGGCAAGACTGTCCACAAGATGCCACGAGTATTTTCCAGAATAGGTTTGTGTGTTGCCTTTGTATGCTTATCTGAAACAGTGCTGTAGTAACAACAATTATTTCTAAATGGGCATATGAAGAGAATGGCAAGTGTTTGAGTTCAAATTAACTAACAGTTACTGTAAGTGAGTAATTAGTGGGTCATAGCATATATTGTCATTGCAAAGTAAATAGAATTTGGACGAGAATTCGACAAATTTGTGATTAAAAAAAAAGCAAAAGATGAAGTCAGAAATGGTATATTTCTTAGACTGAAACTTTTGAAATTCATCCACTGCCATCTAGGTGGCAGTCATACTACCAGAAAAAGACTAGCAAATATTTGTGGTTCTTCTCAGACCGATATCTTGGACACTGTTGCTGTCAAATACTTCCAGTAGTTATCACGGATTAAATGAAATCCATAGAATGGATAAAATTATTTTTTCACATGCTCTAACTGATTGCATTGCAACTGAAGATTTCTGTATTTAAATCCATTAGCGCTTTTCTACACTGACGGAATTTTCAGGTAAAATACCTGGACAACAGTGTCCTTCCGTTACCGATGTGTTCAACAGTAAATGTTTCAAAAACTTATGGGCAAAACAGAATGTCCATTTTTCGTAAATTTATTAATTACTAAGAATTCATTTTCAAGTGTCAAATACGGTATCTGGTTATAAAAGAAAATTTCTTCTTTGACGTGTAGGACAAAACGCGAAGTAATCCAGATGGAAAAAGGATTACAGACCTTTTTTTTGAAATTTAAGAATTCGAAAAGATGTGTTTCAGTATGCCATTTCCAAGCGAATTTTACGGGAAAGGCCTCCAGGAATGGCTTTTAAACCATACCAATGCTTTGAACTGGATTGTCTGTCATAATAAGCACAAATATGTAAATTATTACAGAAATATTCCTAAGTGCTTCTCTTCTACTTCACTCTTCTACTTCCTTCTCTTCTACTTCACTCCTTCTCTTCTACTTCCATATTCCTAAGTGCTTCTCTTCTACTTCACTACTTCACTCATCGGAACCAGAGCCGATGGCCGGTGAGCTCTAGCTTTTTGTAGAACATGATTAATGTCTCCACAGCCATTCCATTTCTTATTAATACCACTTAATTCCTAGTTTTTCCTAATTAAGATCATCTCCCTACTTACATTTAAGAAAGAGATTTAACTTCATTTATGCCAACTTCAAATTAATCTCTTTCCTTTTTTCTCTTGTAATTCTGTAAGCAAATTATCCAAACAACGACCCCAGCTGAGAAGACAACAAATTTTTCCCCTGTAACGACACCTTCAACTTGATAGAGCGCGACCGAAGTACCGCACATTTTCGACTCTTTAAGTGCTAACATCTATTAGAGTTTTATTATCATAGATTCGTACATCCTTGCAAGAGATCTACTTTTTTCTGCTTCAGCTTCATTGCAGAAAAATTTCTACAGTTTCACAAAAAAAAAACGGAAAATTTTTTAAAACTAGATGATTGCGCAAAAGTTCTAATTCAAAAATGATGGCTGTATATATGATTATTTTGCAAAATTTAATTTTTCATAAAGTAATTATGCCAACATTATTTCATAGCAGTTATTCCCTCGATTAGCTCAAAAAATTCACCACTTTTTCTATGTACAAAATGCTTTAAATGGATAAGACACCACTTTCATGAGATTTCACTGACAATTGGCCAGTTTTTTTTTTAAAGTGTAGAATTTTAGAAGTGAAGTGTAAAACAACAATGAACAATAAAACAGCAAAAAAGTAAAATCAAAGAAATAAATGTCTAACTCTTCTAAATTAGGCAGTTACACTAAACCTTAGGAAGATAAAGTACTCAAGAAGAGACGTGAATTTTTAATTCCGCTGTAACACCACTTTTCCATAATCGTTTTGTTTCCTTATCCAAAAAATCTATCGAAAATTCCATCGTACAACTCTAAAATATTCCTCATTTCATGGCTAAAATTTCTGATCTATCAAGCTTCCAATATATGATAAATTAATTTCAGAGTGGTCGGAGCTGACTAAAGAATGGCGATAGTATTTCATTTCTCATGTATTCTGTGCAACATGCAAAACAGTCACCTGGGGAAATGCAAGAAGAAACTGAGCATTGAAAAATTTCCCTTCCTGAGGCATCACAGTCTGAAGTTGTGAACAATCCTTCTGCAAGAATACATCATTTAAAAATTGTAAGATCTTCTCCCACTCAAAAAGCAGATTAAAAAACCATCTCACTTCTTGCTACAACAAACAGCTTTGTACTGCATACTATTACTCCACTAAATTTTTTAAAAATCAAAAATTCGGAAAAAACCTACATTGATACCTTTCGCGAACTTTGCCAACGCTTTCACAATGACAGTATCGACTGAAGATGAATGAGACGATTCAATTGCGCCTTCAATGGAAATAGGCACCTTTTGATTAGAAGACACACCAATCGCAGTTTCTGTCGGTCCTGGTTGGGGTAGAACATTCAACTTAAAATGTCTAACTTGAAACTATAATACTCAACATATCTCACATTCTATTTTAAAGCTGTATCAAATTTTTTAACTTTCCATGGCATTTCATTTCATTCGGACACAATTTCCAAATCACTAAGAAATAACGAAACCTTTATCTGCGTGTATTTGAGCTGTTGAAAAAAAAATCGTGGAATACATATCGGAAGACCACATAAATATCCGAAAGTATTCACAAGAAATTTTAATTTCTGAAAAAAAAAATTCGGTAAGGTATAAATCAATTAGAAGGTCACTCACGACGATAAGGTATAGGCCTTTCCTATCAAAACAGATTAAAAAGATTAAGATAATACTAGGAATGAGTTATTTTCTACATCAACAGAAAATAACGTACTTCTCTGGTTAGCCTCTTCTCCAGAGCTACAGTATCCAACTTTTCTATTTCTCCTTTGGCCCATAACAGTGAAGATCGTAAACGCTTATTCGCCAAGGAGTAATGCGAAGAAGAAGATATCGATAAAGGGCTGAAAATGTTGCACATGGCCTAACAACAAAAAAAAAAAAAAAAAAAAACATCAGAAAATAACCTCCTGATACAAAAGAAAACTTGGCTAAAACAGACATTGAATAACATGACAGTAGTCAAACATATAGAGAAAAACCCTGGATGCATTATATGAAACTTCTACGCCTAATAAATAGATTGCTTTTCTATGATACATTGGAACTGTCAAAATGACTACAATGTGGTGAGGAAAACCAAATAAGTAACTAACTAAATAGAGAATCTAGAAATAATAGATGTTTCTAAATTATCAAAACAAGCGGTAAGTATATTCGAAAAGAGTCTGGATGCATTTTTTTCCTGAATAACTAAATGATGGATATAAATTGTAAAAAATACAATAGAACTAACGACAGTGGTTGTTGCTTTGCAAATAATTGCAAAGCAGCACCAAACAAAGCACACATGCCACCATACAGCTCAACGAAAGTCGTAGTATTATTGTCGGCATCAAAGCAATACTTATATAAATCTAACCACATGTCGCGACACTTATGCATTCCTGAAGGCTAAAACCATTACAAAAAGGATGGGCATTTAATATGGAATCTAAAATAACAAAAGAACAAGGTAATGAAGTACAGTGAAAATAATGCAATTTATTATAAGAACTAAAAATTACGATAATACTTACTTGCTGCACAAGCTTGTAAACGAACTGAAAATTTTTTCATGATATAACGAGCCGAATTATTATTAAGTAATAAATTCGTATTTACGATAGCCAAGAAACTACGTAGAGCTGCATACATACTGCACAGGCAGTCTACGAAGCGCAGTGGAAACATAAAGTAACGTTGGCACTCTCGTGATGAACACAGGGTCTAAAATATTTGCACTATAAAAATTTTGTAAAGACATAACCTCGTTAATTGGAAATGCAATTCCAAAATGAATAGTTGACTGATTTCATATTTCCTGTGAATAGCAATTATAAAAAAAGAACGCTGCAAACATACAGAAAGAGATAAACGAGCACTGTTCAAGTTTTCAATAGACTTTTCCAATCCACGAACCGTAAATTCGGAGAGTGATGCACAACAGATATCCCGTAAAGCTGTTAGCCACATTTTGGTCTGGAATGATTTAACCTGAAAAGTCCTTGAAAAATTATAATAATGTGAATAAAAAAAAAGGACGGAAATGGAATTGGGTGATGGATATGTCAAGTAACAGGGAAAGACACTAAAAAAGCAGGAATAATAAAAGAAATCCCAATAAAAAAACAAAATGATAAGAAATGTAATTAAATAGTCTTAGCACAAAGGGAACAGAATATGTGACAATTTATAAACAGTAACAGATTTAACAGATATTACTGAACGCACAGGACTAACTTTTTTATGGATAGTCTCCAACATGGGAAGAGCAACCAACTTCCAATGTCCATTTCGCATCGCAGATCGAGCAACCAGATAAAGGACCCAAGGATCGGTTCCCCAAAAATCCAAGTGATTTCTGGGAAGACCATTCACATCGCTTAATGGGGCATAAACTAAGCACGAGAAAAGCTGTAACACGTATATGCATATTATACATATATATGTAAATATATCTTAGTTTAGAAAGAAAATTCTTCCTAATCACTACGGATAATTTGCAACAATTCAAATGAAAAGAGATAAATGAAATTACAACTTACGGTAAGCTTTGTCAAATTTGTATTTTCATTCAGTTTATATATAGACCAGGCACGAAGACGAGAATAAAGATGAGAATGAGTTTCGGCAGCTGCTACTAAAAATTGCAATACATGCAAAGCCGAGAAATTTGGTACGGCTATGCTCAAAATAACATCCACTATTGCATCCACAGTTTCACGCGGACAAGTGTCAACGCATACAAAAGCAGTCAGAAGGCGATAAAACTAAACATTAGATATTAGGGAATGATTATATAATTACATGAAAATTTAAAAGATGAAACATTTGATTTGGGATTTACTGAGAAATCACCGCAAATACTTATAAATAAGTATCTATTTAAGTGAGTTGATTATAACTACAGCTGTCCAACCTTCTTTTCTGAATTCAAATCCAATTAATGTGGAAGGTGGCAAAATCTTCCTCAAATCCTTTAGCCTTCAATTTCAAATCTAGAACTTACCTTTTCAGAATCCAAAGGTTTTATTATCGGAAGTGTTATAATGAAGGAACTTTTCAGGGACGACACAATGTTCGGTTCCTGACTATATTTGTATATATTGATATATAAATGCAGAGCAGCAAGTCTAACAGCAGCATTTCTGCTCGACAAAAGATATGTCCAATATGCTATATTATCTGCAGAGAAAAATGCTCATCTTTAACTGCCAACCCATCATTTTGAAATCCTTTTCCATAAATATGAACTAAATTGCAAATTTTTGAATATAGTACATAATATTAATGCAACATACCTGAAAGTGTTGTAGTAATTTTATGAATATTTTGAGATGTGAAGCGCACAAGAGTAATCAACCAATAAAAGCGCATTAAATCATCCGTTAGCGTGTCACCAAAGTTCAGTAGATCCTAATGTGAAATCAAATTATTTATAAATCCAATCCAATATTTTGCATTACGACAATAATATTTATTTATTCATTTTTTGGAATTTATTACGACTTACATGCATATGAGACTCCGTGAGCATATGAGCTGCTGACGACAAACGTTTAATATTATGCAGAATGGTAACACAAAGAGTTCGATTTTCTTTGGATATCTTCAACTTCTCTATCAGCAAAGTTAACTGAAGATATAAAAATAAAGATAATAAGTTTCTAAAAGCTTCTAAATATAACTTCTAAAAAAAGAAACAAAGCATCCACACAATTACCAATTCAGAGACGGCGAATTTACACGAAACAGCCAATGTAGTAAGCGATTTAATAAGTGCCAGTATCAACTGCTGATTGTAAGCTTCGTTCAATATTCGTTCACCCAGTGCAAACACTTTCATGATGATTTCTACGTCGGCTTGCATGTTAGCGAATACACCAACCAAGCCAATCTTGGTCGCAGGCGAAACAAGAGGAGATAAAAAAGTAATGCAGAGCTTTTCAAATATTGTTTGCGAAAAAGACCTGAAGATTGAAATATCTGAAACATGCTTAAAATACTACTTAAGATAATGAGGATCTGCAGGAACTCCAGTTTCAAAGACTTTTTAAAATGAAATTGAGCACGTCTCTTCTGATATAAAATGAAACCTCGAGACACCAACGAATGCTTCAGTCGCTATTGTGGCTGCTAACCGTTCCTGCGCTTCCTCAGAATCGATACTTGTAACTACTAAATGATGCACCTGAAATTACAATCCTACATGCATTGAGAAATGAGACTAAAATATTAAAAAGATATTCTTCTACTTTGAAGAGAAATTCGCTTATTTATAAATCATTACTTGCTTGTTCTCCGCCACAACAGAGGCTAACTTTGCAAGTATTTGAAGAGTGAGGGAACGAGCAAGCGGATCATTTGAATGTGATACTTTGAGAACACGTCGAGCAACTTCATCGTTTGAAAAAACCAGCCGCAATTCAGTGGAGCACTCCCCCATTACTCGCACAATACATACGCGTAATTCATTGCATCTGAAGCAAGTATTAGACTATTAAACTGCTCCAATGGATTTTCAGCGAATCTCGTCTTCAAGATTACTTCTTCATCATTAAAATTTAAAAACTGAAATCAGCACTACGCACATTTAAACATTCAAATTACTATCTTAACATGCTGTATTCCTTTTACATGACTGAAAATGAAAACGGTTACTTTGATACATTACGTAGAAAATCAACTCACTCATCACGGAATGCTTCACAGAGCCGAAGTACAGCAGCATTAACAAAGAAAGGAAACGGATTCTCACGTAGAAATGTTGTCATGTTGACAATTGTTGCCATCTTCTCATGCAGTGCACGTGAACGTAAACCTGGAGAGTCTATTAAGTACCACTATACACTCAGGGCAGCAATTTGTGTACTATATTCCCAGCTCAGAGCTTTTTAAACTCTTCAAATCTTAAAAACGCAGCAGTTCTCTGGCTACTGGAAAATTTTGTCCTTTTGCTAGAAACAATATTTGAAAAGTGACATTTTGCGTGGTGAATTCTCTGTAGGGGTACTATAAATTCCACACCTTGGCCGATATCCACGTTTCATTACCACTACTAGACAGTCCGGACTTTTGCTTTTAGAGGTTTCGCTTGCTATCATTATATACATACTTACGTCATGTTACAAGTTACATGATTCAAGCGTTAAAACTAGGAACTCGAGGGAATGAAACAGACTGTTAGAATATATCACCTTTTTCGAGGGTATTCAATGTCACATGACTTTTGGTTGATGCATCCATGATACGCCAACTAGCCGCTGTAAATGCAAGCCTACCGATGAATTCCAAGAAACCAACTGTCTGGAAAATAAATGCCATTGTCGAAGCGAAAAAAGGGAGAATATTCTAGAGTAAAAAGTGGAGAGTGAAGAAGCTTCGAATCTCTTGAATCTTCCTTTAGCACTCCAAGAAATTTTTCCATAACATTGTATTTGACAGAAATGAAACCGAAGTCCATGCTCTCTTGGAAATTCGATTTTTGTCAAGACTGTGAACAGCAACAATTCTACTGTTAGGAAGGAAATGATGCAAATGGATAAAATATTTACCGAACAGCAGTCCGAAAAACTGCTACTGTGTAAAAACCTCTGAGTGTGTGTAAAAAATGACTAGTGCATGAACATTCGAAAAAAGTGCTGGTACAATAATTATTACCAACAACCACCAGAATTCACTTTCTACAAAAGTTTATTGAATGCATAGAAAAGAGCGCTTGTTAAACTGGAGGAATATTACCAATTAAAAAGGCAAGTATGTATAAAGAACAATTGTATCCGGAGAACAACTTTTCTAGCAATGCATTGAAAAATCTAATGAAAGGTCAAACTCACTGTTAATTCATTTCAACATCACAACGATACTTGTGCCAAGATTTCAAATTCTAAATAACAGCCACATTTACTTTACATATACTGCAATAACGTACTTCCGGATAATTTACCCAGTAAATTCGAAATAGCCCAAGGATTTAATTCATGATTAGTTCCATAATAAACACTTGGAAAAAGTCTTAGAATATGACGATCTGTCGTCAATCGACCGAAACAGTCATCCCAATAATTCTATTGCGTCAAAATAAGGGAGACTAATCACAAAAATCTTGTGCCATTTTCAGTTTTAATCGGCCCTTAATTCTCTTGCATGAACGGAGATGATACCATGTAGATATTGCACAGAAACAATCTTATTGGTTCAATCTTCCACACTTAACGAACACAAGCAAATAAAACTTAGACCAAGAAATCCACGTTCTCGGAATGTTATTGAAAAGTGCTTGGAAAAGAATCAATTACATCTCGAGTAGGATATGGCCATTTGGTATTTAATGATGAATGACAGGAGCATTGGCAAAAAACTCAGTAGTGTAACATTAAGCATCAATTAAACCATTCAGAAGGAATATGTCACCAGCTTGATATATTCGTAAATTTCATATATAGCTATGCATTCCATATGAAAAGCATCAATTCAACAAGCAAAGTAAAGAGTTCAGTAAAATCATTCTAGTTTATTAATATCAAGTATCAGAACATTCTTGATCCAGTGAATCCAATAAAAACTACAACATCTTCAATATGCATGAAAAGTTTCGTTGCAATTGAATTCATTTAGGGTGGGGAATATTCCTGAACAGAATAGAGTTAATTATATAGAAATCATCAATGAATACATAGTATAGTTAGTGTAACCGAAATGAAACTTTGGGTACGGGAGTGCAAAATATGATGTCACTAACACCACATTGAGGTTGCTTTTTAATATTTGTTAATGCAGTTACTTTCAGCTCACAGGACGAGATGGCTGTAACCTATTTTTTGTGAGCATAAAGTACAGCTAAGTGTATAACAAGTAGTGTGATGCCAATTTTTTCATATATCACAGCATCAAGTAAAGAAGTGATAGAAGACAGGAAGATCTAAACTCGCGAAAAGAAACAATAAAATAAAAAAATGCACACTGCAATGAGGTACGAGAGATGAAGAGATCTGTATGACTTGATGAGATCAAGTAGGAGGTTCTCACTGAAAAAAGCATAAAACCTAATTGTAAAAAACACAAGCACAGGTAACATTTTTATCTGCATACATTTTCTTAATTCCTGACTTTTGGCATTTCAAAGAGCTGGACACGATCACGTCGAGCAAAATCAGCGACTCCTTGAGGAGTAAAAAAAATGAACTGATGAGACGGAAACTGACGAGTGGCAAGATCTGCGAAAAGTTCCATCACAATTTTTCGATTGTTCAAGTCCAAAAAAACATCAAACTCATCCATGCAACTGAAAAATCATCTAATTTCTAATCTTATAATAAAATGAAGCTGATAATTCCAAAAATTTATTTTCACGTTTCAGTTTGTTTCGAAAAACTGGACGGTAACCACAAACGCACCGAACAGGAGTTTCCATTGCCTGCCACAGTGCCATAACGAAACAAGCAGAAATATAGGTTCGCTCACCACCAGACAGTCCTGCATCAAATATCGTAATAAAACATGAAAATAACCTACTAAAGGCCTTTCTCAAAAATTCCAAACGAAATCTGGACCTTCAGAAGAAATAAAGGATTTTTTTTTTGCTCAAAATAAAATTTGCACTGCATCGTCTCATTGCAGTCAAATAATAATGTAAGTGTAACACAAGAGAAAATGGAACCTTTGAAATTCTGCAGATTTCTTTTCCCTTCATGAGGGTCACGAATATCGTGTCGGTCAATTTCTTGATTTTTTTGAGTCTCTGCCTACACAGCATAATTTTATAAAGCAATTAGTATAAGAAGAAAATGATGAAAAGGTACTGGTTCAAGAAAATTAGGGAAAAATTATATCACTCTATAATCATGCTTCAGTTAAATGAAATATATATTACATACTAGACATTATTTGCGATCATGGAAACATACAGTGGCCCTTAAAAACTTTTAATTTAATAAAACTGCAACACGAAACTAACCTTGAGATATATAGCACGCTCATGATGATTTATAATCAGCGAACCCCTAAAATTTCTTATGGACATCAGACCGCTGTACAACTCATTAAGCCGCTCAGCCGTGAGATTTCGTACTTCCAAGAATTTCTCATTTCTCAGCCTCAAGTGATCCTTCATTTTCTACAATTAATGTAATGTTAGGGTGCAAGTTTTCGAAAGAAAAAAAAAAGAAAAAATTCTATGAAAAGGATTCTACGAAGATTACGAAAAACAAGAAATATGGTGGACTTTTATTTTGAACATACCAAGACGACTCGTTTAGCATTACTATATTTTTTTCGAAGATGCTCATAATCATCCCGCAGAATACCCATCGCTTCTTCAGAAACTACCGCACCTTCCAAACTATAATCAAACACAACAATAGTAAATCAAAATGTAAAGAACTCTTCAGCTACCATACATTCCAAATACTATGATCTCTCTAAAGCCTGTACAAGGTTTAATATGATCCCAATTTTTAGAAATGTCTCGCGGCTTTAACCACTACTCTTTCCAATAAAACTTTGTAAACTATAACCATTTTGTCTTTCTTTCGAAATCCTAAAAATCTGAAAGCACAGAGTGCTGTCAGAAATATCTCTTGTAGATCTTCAAATTATAACTTTCTCGTTGAATTTTGAATTTTCTGCCAGTAATGAATCAGCAGCTAACTTCGGGTAGTTTTACATATGATCAATCCAGTTGGAAAGATGGCAGAAGCTTAAGAAAGTAAAGATATGATCCGAACCTTTCTTGTGCAACTTGAATACGACGTTCCAGTTCTCTGCATCGTTCTTCAGCTTCTGTAGTTTCTGGTAAACTCGCAAAATCAGGAGGTGCAACTGATACTAATTCACTAGCTTCTTCGTTCATTTTTTTCAATTTCACGCTAAAACATCAGAATTATTTAAATAATCAAAGTTTCATTTACCTTGTACACAGATTTCGCTCACTTCAGCGCCTTTATTTTCTCTTCGAGACCATTTTTATGAGTTTCCAACTTTGATAGCTTCTGGCGATGTTCATCTTCACAAATGTTAATTTTATTGACTTCATTGCTGCACGCTTCAAAATCCAGCTACAATTGAACAATAGTCTTTTTATGCGAGGCTACCAAAACAATTCATGGATTTGTTGTTTGGACCAATCTGAGTAAAACATCATTTTCGCCAAATTTAGAAAAGCGCACTTCACTTTTCTTGAGTTCATTTTCGCAGTCCTCCAATTCTTTAGCTTTTTCTGCTCTTATTAATTCTGCATTGCGTAATAGTTGACGCGACTTGACCAACTTTTGTTGCAGAACTTCACCAGACTGTATGAGCTCCTCCTTTTCTTTCCTGTACTGATCCAAGCTCGAGACCTACAAACCGATATAGAAAATACAAAATCAACGAAAAATTAATACTCTCAAAAAAAGATCTGAATATTAAGATCCTAACCAAGTTCATAACTTGACCATCAACACTGCCTTCAAATCGTGCAGCATCTAATCGTTTTTGTAAAGAGCGCAGTCGTGCTTCATTATTTTTTATGGATTGCATTTCCTGATTGCTCTGTTGCATTTCATTTGTCATTTCTGCTTCCATTTTCTGGCGAATTTTTTGTATCTGAAACTTTTTTTTTTTTTTTTTTTTGCAACTACATAAATGTTAGCTTACACCAGTAAAACAGTAAATGAATTTGAAAAAAACCTTTGCCAGCGATGCTTTGTTATCCAGTAATTCATTCTCTACTTTTGTTATTTGATCATCAAGTGCTCTGAAATGATTAATATCGAACCAAATGCCGTAAAAAGTTAGTAATGAAAATTAATGAATTAGTGTAAAAAAAAAGAAAAAGAAAAGCATCATTGAAAATCTGAAACAAACAATACCTAGAACTGACTTTCTCAGTAGTGCTCGTCAATATGGTTGATTTCGGATACCGGTGATTTGCATAGAAACGATACACTTGATTACTGGTTTTTGCAAATACTTCGTCGCCATTTCTGGTGAAACCTTTATAAACGTTTTTCGGAGGCTATAAGAATTTCAGTTACTTGAGAAGAAGACGCTCATTTTCGATCTTATACTTTTAATCTGAATGTCAACAAAATTTGCCATACGAATATGAGAAAGAACTTTGAAATTCACAAAGCAGAAGCGAAGTTCTAACGCAAATGAAAACAGTTGTGAGATAAATTTCCATGATGTATAAAGAGATGCTTCATAATTAAATGGTACATTTTGTGCCATCAATTTACGAGCCAAACTATCGGACCCAAAAAGGAGAATGGATTCCATTTGTGTCTGATCGATTAATACATTAAAGACATTGTCATCTGTCACAGTTATCATTCTTGCCACTGTCACGTATTCTAAGGGTGGTTCATATAATGTCACATCATATCGACTCTCCGAAAATCTAGAAAAAAAAAATTAAAACTGTGGTATGGAGTGCATAAGAATAAAAATTAAAAATATTGATTATGTTTAAACCACAGATAAAAATACTTGCTGACGATGTATCCTGCAGCTTGGATATTATATTTCTGAAGAAGGGAATCCAGAATATTTCTATCCCGCGCATTATCACATAACCATGCTGAAAGCAAGTGACGCAAACACTGTTCTACTGCCAGTGCCCAAGAGTCATCTTTCATCTTTATATAGGCGCCTGAATTTGTAAAGTATAACAAAATTTTAAAATTTGTAATTCATATTTTATTTGTCACGTATTAGAACAAGTTTATCTTCCCAATTTTCTACCGCATGGAAACTTCCACTGATAGTAGTACAAATTACAACAGTTATGGGAATAAACATATGAACTAATCCTACCTATAGGTCCAATTGGTTTTTTCGAGAATTTAGCAACGTTTTGTCTGACCAAATTGACAATCTGCGGCACCGATGCGCCAAAGCGAGCTATGTCGCTTTGCTGCATTGCTACTGTTCGTTCCTTCTCAACAAGTAATTCTCGTAAAACCGAATTGCAATGTGAAATTTCTGCTCTAAAATGCCTATACTTCTACGAACCGCAAGATAAATCACGTAGCCCTGCTTTAAAAAATGTTTCATCCGGCATAAATACTACATCTTCATATTTTCATATTTAAATGTTCCAAGCAAGTAAAGTTTTCCATATTAGCACAATTCCAAAGAAATCAAAAACCATCATATGTAGTGAAACAATGCGTAGAGAAAAACCTACTCAAGGCTGCGTTCTGATTTTACAATATCAGTTAGTTCCATTTCAAAGCGCTGTTTTTTTTTCTCCACTAAAAACTGCTTCTTTTTCATTGCTGCGCATTGATTCTCTAATTCAAACAGTTCCGCCTCAGCTCCAGCGATATTGTAGTGAGGGCCTTGATTTCTTCTAAAACCAATAAAAATAATACTATAAAAGAAACATAACTCGATATACTTTGCAAATTCAATAAGTTTCGAAGTTAACTAGTCTGAAATGTACATCAGAGGACTTTCAGTTTAAACATGTGAAAAAAAAAAAAAATACTTTTCTTCAATTTCTTTCAACTGCAGCTCCATTGAGCTAATCTCAGCATCTAATATCCTTTGGTTTCGTTCCATGATGCTCAATTGTCGTCCAGTGTCCAACGTCTCATTATGTCTATTCTTCTTGTCCTTTTCTAGTTTATTTAACTGTGAAAATTGTTTCAAGTTTAACATATCAATACAACAGGCGCTTCAAAAAACAATGCTTATTTTTCCTCTTTGGATTCTAGCTACAATTATCGCAAACATAATATTGTTAAGACCGTAGGTTTCGCCCAAAAAATAAATCTTTGAAACTTTCTGAGAGGATAAAACCCTATCATTCTGGAGGTCCATGTGAAGCAAATTAACACTATTTACAACCTGCTATGAAGAAGGACATGAAAAGGCAATAAAAAAAAATGATCTGTGCTATTAATTTCCGCCAACATCATTACATACATTGAATACGTATAAAAAATCGTACTTCAGCTCGGAGATTATTTGCTTTTTCCTGCAGTTTTTCTTTATTTTTCTGTAACTGGTCAAGTTTCTGAAGGTAATCCGTTTTCAATTTCTGAAATACGAATCAAAAGTAATTAAATCTAGACGGAATAAAAGAAAATCCATGAATCGAGACAATATATTACATTGCAATAATCTATGCATAACAAACCTCCTTTGCTTCAAATCCTTCTTGTAATTTTGTGTACACTTCAACAGCCTTTGCTAGCAATTCACTGTGCCTACACAGATCCTGGAATACAATCATGACACAATCCAGCCCTCGCTAACTGGAGCAGAATTGTTAAATGAAGAAAAACTCAAACCTTTTGACAATCCCTAATTGGTAACCAACGGAGGATGTTTTTCAAATCAAATAAATTTTGTTTGTTTTGTTCCATATTTTGCACACGCTTTCGGTCCTCATCCAGTCTTTCAATTTCTCTGCAAATGATTAAAGATGTTTCTCGAAACATTTCAACACTTTAACGAGTTAAAAGTTGGTGAACAGAAAAGGTTCAAAGAAAACTTCATTTTATCACAGCAAGCTTGTCGAATAGATAAGACTAATTTCTGTGACTCAGCGCTGTATGTTTCACTTTCGTTGTAACACTGCTTCGAGAAGTCCAACCCTGTTGCAGACATAAACATCTGAAAACAGTAAAAGAGAACATCGAGATTCTACTAGATATAAAGTTCAGCTGATAAATTTTGGTGCCATCAAACGAAACTAACATTTTGGTGCCATTAAATGAATCTACAACAACAAAATCTGAAAACTTTGACATGCAGAAATAAATGTTCGGTTGGTCAAAAATTTGAGCATCAATAACAAACATATTGAATAAGTTCTCAGCACTTACAGTCGACCTACAGTTACTGTGAAAAAAAATGTACGACATTCGTCCTTATCTGATTTTAACTTCCCTTCCAGTTTTAAATGCATTTTTTGTGATAAATAGTTTAATGCATCAAAAGCTGCGAAAAAAGAAAATGGAGCTAAGATCTTTCTTACTCCGCATTCTTCATTTGGGATTTCAGTACTTCATTTCCTGGATCCTAAACCTAATACAGTAGATGACAGTCACCCGATTAATCATTATTTTATCAGTGTCAAAGAAAACCAAACATTGTAAAGCTTCTGAGGCTTCAAATCCTGCAGGAATTCGCGACACCGGTTCTGAGACATCCAGAAGACAGGATTATCCAGCTGTATGGAGAATCTTGCCAGAATTTTATCCAAATCAGTTTTTTTATGACTTATCACTTTTTCTAAAATTTCAACACATAAAAGACCAGTAACAACGTAGATGCACTAGACAGATTTGCATATATCTATGCATGGTGATACTGGTGCATTATTTAATTGAGGATAAAAATTTCCAAAATAAGTTCTCATGATACAACCGTTCCAGCGCTCCCTTTCGTAAATGAGAGATTTCAGTAGATATGTTGACGAAGTTAAATTTATAGTTCGCTCAACAGCTATAGCATCACCATAATCTGGATGTTTTCCAAAACCACGGTTTGTTAGCACTATTCGTATTTTCGCACGACTGGAATTAAAAATGAAGCCACAGAGGTGGAAAGAGCTCTATTAAGCTGAAAATAGCAATCAAGAAAACCTCAAAAGAGTATAGTGAAAGTAAAAAAATGAAATGCCAATGGCAAAATGATGGAGGAATAAGTCAAACAGTTAGCTGGCTCACTTCTGACCATCTCTTATGTACTGCTTCACTGCATTTCCGCGCTCATTTTGGCTTCCTCGACCTCCAAGGCCCATATTCAACGCCGCAAATAAAGCACTCTTACCAGCTGAAAACACTTCCACTTATACACCAGTGCTTGTCACACTACTAAGATATTAAAAGCACACCTAGTGTTAAACCTTTTTTGCAAGACAAGTGTTTATAAAGTAAGGTTTCCTGAGTAAAAGACAAGATAAAATAAATATTCTAACCAGGACAATATCTTTAGCTTAAGAACAATAACACCACAACTTATCTCTATGCTTACATCCGTTCGATCCACCGATGAAGAAGCAATTCCTGTTGCGAACATCAAAATCGATTTTCAGACTTTCATGACACATAAAATTGAATAACTCAACTGAAGCAATCCTTCCTGGCACTTCAAGAATTGTTCCATTCGTTGAGCAACTTTCCATTTCATCTGTAAAGTATTACAGTAGCGAAGTGGAGTTAACGTGAACTTATTTGCGTCAATCATTTATCTAGGTCAATTTCCACTTCAAAACTTTTAAGCCTTCTTACCGTCAGTTCAAAGTAGAATTGATTTCTTGCTAACTCTTCCTGTACATACGCCCTACAATACTGTGGCAGAGAGAAAAGGAATAGACGCACAATATTTATTAACGAAAAAGTTAAGATTCTACGTCACTTCCTTTCATGAATTCCCTATGTTGCGGGCTTTCTCAGCCTTGACGAGGCAAATTACCAGTCTTTTCCGCCTAGACTACTCAGTCAAACCTCACGCACCGACAACACCCCGAACCTCACATCCACCCTCTCCTACTCTCCTCTCCCGCTCTCTCTGTTTTTCCCCGCCACATCATATGAGATATTCTACGGTCGGCCGATCTTTCGGCGTCATTTATTGCTGAGCTTGACGTGTGCCGTCCAGTGTACGTTAGCTGGTTGTGGATTCTATTAAGCAGAGGTGGATATTATCGTTCAGATGGATCCACGCACGTGTTAATTGTTGCAGTCATATATTGTTAGGTGGTGCACACCATCAGATGATGTAAGGGTGATTCTGTTAGATTGCGTGATAGGTATAAAACGTATATCTCCATGTCATCATTTCAAGTTAAAATGTGTGACGTTGATTCAGAAAGTGTCGTCAGATATTTTGCAGCATGACATGAGAAGTGGATCTTCATGTGCAGAAGTTGTTCGTTCGGTGCTGCTAGCAAGCTGTGATGGATCAAGGACCAATTTACCTGACGTCAATGTCTTTTTAGACTTCGAACATGCTGTGCCATCAGAATCTGAATTGCAGCTTTGCACCTTGGCTGAGAAGGTAAACTTACTTAAGTTTAAAAGAGCCCAACATTTCATGATTCGTCTTGATTTCAAGTGTGTCTGCAGCAATCTTGTCAACAGTGAAGATATCTTAGGAATTCATAGTTTTATTTGCAGTCTCAGCTGGTTTTAGAACAGGTAAATATCAGGATTGCAGATCCTGGAACAGGCAGACTTACTGCTGGTAGACGTAAAGCATTATTCAACCGGCGCATCGGCCGAAATTCGGATTGCTATACAACAACCCAATAACAAAGATATTCAACAGGAAGCGCTCGATACTTTGGGAAAACTAGTGATGCGAATCAGAGCCTACTATGAGTTGTCACAGCGTATCGAACAAATTATACCATTGTTGCTATGGGACCTTTGTTCAGGTAGCCTAAAATCGGTTTTATGTAGTTGTTCTTTACAATGTCACTTTATAATACACTGGAATTATCGAAACTCAGGATTTGCGGAATTCGGAATAACGGACGCTAAATCGGCCAAGAGGAGTTCTAGAAGCCATCATTTATATAGGCTGGACAGTTTTTCGTTTTCATGAGATCGAAAGAACATATGTATGAGTTGATTTATCGATTGATTCAGTACCACTGTAATAGTATCATCACTACTATTCGCCAGTTAGTGCTGATGGAATATAGCCATATCACACAGCTCCAAGCTATGGTTCTTACCTTCGATTTCGATTTCTTATTTTTCTTATTGCTTTAAATATCAAGTGTTCACATTTAACATATAATCCATACTGTCAGAAATTATAGGACCACTTCCACCGGCAGAGCAGCTGGATACACTGCAGGCAACTTGTCGGCAGTTTGCTCGCCTTATTGACTTTGTCCTTTCATTTGATGCTGTCAAAATGTGTACCCCAGCACTACAAAACGACTTCAGTTTTTATCGTCGAGCAATGTCTCGAGAAGTTTGTTTTATATTTATCTTATTCCTTAACTCTACCAACTGATGACATACTTTTGACTTTCATTTATTCGAAAACGCTATTTTAATACCTTCTTTCTTTAAGTGCATCCTCTATGCTTGTATCTATTTTTCAGAGCGATGGACAGTTTGCAATACCTTTGGAACTGGCCAACACAATATCATTATTTTTAGCCTGTCCAACTCCAATGCTCTCTGCACTTATTACAGCTACAACCAATTTTGTCTCTACAAATGGCGATCTGCCAGTTGCTAATACCACGGATACATTAGCTACAGTTGTGCAGGTAGGCAGTAGAGCCAAATTTTAGAACATGAATCTATGAATACCATAATTTGTGAACAACACTTAAAGGTCTGCCGATTTATGGTAGAAAAAGAGGAGAATTGGGAACGACTCTCAGACCAAAATTGTTCCTTTACCATGAGAGTTATGGTCGGAGCGATTATACTCTATGATCATATTGATAGCACTGGAGCTTTTTGCAAAGATTCTCCTATTGATATTCGCTCAATTGTGGAATTAATTAAGACACAATCCAGGAATGAAGAGGCTAGTATTTTCGTCTTTGATGAGTAAAACTTTTCTCAGCAGAACTAAAGAGATAATTTATCGTTAGCTTTTTAATATAAAAAGGATGCAACTAATTTTAGGGCGCCCTTTCAGTCGCAACCAATCCCTCACGTTTTACGGCCGATTTTCAGGCAGAATCATTGTTGAGCGCTTTACGATATACAACGAAGCATCTTGGTGACGGCAACACCCCAAAATCAGTTCGTGCTTTGTTTCCTTAATAGCGGATTTCATCAAAAGCTAAAACATTTCTTAATTGTACAAGTGAATTTTTGCACATAAGACATCGCGGGTATTTTTTGGAAGGACACTATGTATATATCCAACATCTTAGTCTTATCACTTATTTAGTGGCACTTATATTTCCAGTGTTCATGATTATCTAACTTTTGTATGGTTATGGGCATTTTAATCCTTGATGAGGAGGTTAATACATATAGGGGAGAAGGTGAGGGAAAGATGTATAGTACGGTTATTGACTTCGCTGTCTTTCTCTTACTTTTACAGTTCAGTCTTTTTTCATTCTCTCTATTATTCAGTGCATTTACATTCTAATTATTGTCTGTTCTGGTGTTGTTTAATTTGTTAGCCTACTCCAGTAGGCTTTCTTATCCTATATATGTATGTATAATACGCTACAGTTGTCTGCATCGTATATAGTGCTTTCGTTATTGATGACTCAAACGTGTAGTTACTTTTAAATATACATTTACTCTCTGCTTTCCTTTGGAATATTTCTGATATATGGAAATTTCCGTTAGACTATAACTTCATCGCAGAGAAAAAGCAACCAGGATCAAACTGCTGTTAGCAGAGGTATTTTTGGTATTGGCTTTTTCCTTTTCGAGATAATTCTTGACGATACACGGGCAAATTCAATTTATTAATATACGGTGGAACTACATGATACGCAGAATGCGTACGGTATCATCCACAACATTCGGACGTGGGATAAGGTGGTTCAGTTACCCAGGAAATACACCTATATGAGAGTAGCCTGCTCCTGCCGTGCATGCTATCCGAAATCGCCATTCTTTTTCTTCTCTGAACAAAGAAATCTGAGTTTTCTCCTGTTGCGATCTTACCCTCAACAACGGACTAGCTCTGTCCGAAAACGGCAGGTTTAATCTTAAAATATGCTTTTCCTCACTATGTCATGAAATAATTCAAAAAAGAATACAAGAATAATTTACGTAGACTTTGAATAGGGAACAATTCAGTAAAATCAGTGAGCGTCCATTCCACTAAAATGAATTTCAAGTATGTTCAATAATATATTCTTCCCGTCACCTATTTATCCAAACAGCACCGGCTTAACAACATTCTTCCCATAATTATGAGAATAACTACAGATTTTCGATTTTTTGCATGAAATGTGAGATGTCCATTGGAATACAGTCGACATATCGATGGGTAAATGGAGGCATTACGCTTGTTCGGAGGAGCTGGCCGGAAACACAAAGGTAGTGGGTAGTATATGCATCTTCTCATTACGGCTAAATAACTAACAAATTAGAAATCGATAGTAACATAATGGGGAATTATAGTGCCAACAAACAATCAAAATTTGATGAAAATGAATAATGAGGCTAAAGTACAGTACATTTCTTCTTTTTCTCCTGTGCTGGTGGTTCCAGTGCTGCCAGGATCGCTTCATCGAACACATTTTTTAGGCCCTTCTGTAACGCATTGTATACTTTTAGGAAGAACATAAAAAAAGAAAATTAAAGGTATGCAGCCTGTTGAATTCAGTGTAATTCAAGTCTTAAACTAAATAATCTCGTATTTGCAGCTGTTAAGAATATACAGGAAATAAACCCTATTAAAAGCAATAAAGTTTCCTAACATACAAAACATATTATTAATGTAGCACAAATCTAAATAAAGCGCATGCCTTTACTAACATTAATGCAGTTATTCAAGCATAAATTGTTCTGTTAAACAAATTAAGCTGTTCTTTAGCTTCATTCCCCTTTCGTAAGAATTGAAAAACTAAAAATTGTAACCTGCGTAAGCGCTGAACATTCGACGTATTTCACTGCTTTCAATTCTTTGGCTAATTTCTCGCCAACTTCGAATGTAATTGGACGCTGCTTAATTTTTGCCAATTTTTCGATATAAGAAGGATCGTCACGAAGGTCGATCTGTGTCCCAACTAGCAGGAACGGTGTCTTCATACAGTGATGCGCTATCTCCGGCACCCACTGTAATTTTATTTAATCGACAATAAAAACTGCGACCAAAGAAAAGGGAATTTAAAAGAGCAAAATATCGATATTTTGATAAATTCTGGGTTGAAATATGGCGTTATCATCCATTTTTCTTTTTTTTTTTTTCTTAAATGTAGTATAGATTACCAGCACAGAAATAGATAAAACTGTGAATTCAAAAGAGTAAAGTCACTAAACCCTGCACTACTTGTAGTGTTCAGTATAAGAAGTTATGAAATTTCGATACTCTTTTACCAATAGAGAACGGCAACTGCAATTTTTAACCTACTCGCAGCAGTTTTTTGTTTTTTTCCTTGTTACATGGTGACAACAATGATAATTAGTGAATCACATTAATTGTTTAAAAAAAATCAAGCTCCTGTTAGACTGATGTAACTTCAGCAAATTAACTAGTGAAAAATTATTTGTAACCTTCTCTTTCACATTTTCGAATGATGAAGGTGCAACAACAGAGAAGCAAACTAGAAATACATCTGTCTGTGGATATGAAAGAGGACGCAATCTATCATAATCCTCTTGACCAGCTGTATCGAACAAACCAAGGGTATACGGTTCACCACCAATCATTACTGTCACCTGCAATATGATTTGCACGTATGAGCTTTTCAACTATAAAAAGGAAGTAAGCTAAGAGTTGACAGCACCCGAGCTTAACTAGAAAATAGAAAGAAGGTCGTAGGACTGAGAGCCATTAATACTAACAAGTAACCAACCGATAAATGATTAATAAACAACAAGAAATATAGTGTATATGAAGGTACCAATTGAAAATAACTAACTGATGTCTATCTAGCGACCAAGACTATCACTTAGCTGTTAAATAACTCCGTAACAGATCAGTAATTAATACTGCACTTATCCCTCACTTTTCAGTTCCGGTTGGTAACTAGTCGGTAGAAAATACAGAATAAAAAATAAATAACAGGTAGAAAATAAAACTTACAGCATAGTTGTCAAAGACAGTTGGAACATATTCGCTAGGAAACTTGTTGGTAGTATATGAAATGAGAAGGCAGGTCTTGCCGACAGCACCATCTCCAACTACCACACATTTGATCGTTTGCATTTCACCTGGGAAAGGTTAAGTACTAGGTCAGCTGAGAAGAGCTCCAACACCAAACGAGGTGGTATCTTGAAATGTGACTTCTTGTTACACA